>JAQFYC010003259.1:0-21482 GCA_034694165.1 Tomocerus mixtus | reverse complement strand
TCGTTACCCACATGTGGGTACCACCACTTCAACACAAAAAAGTGGGTTTTCGTCACACATTTCAACGAAAAATCGTTACCTGTGCTGGTCCAAGTACAAGTACACCATAAAATGCAAGTAACCATTGCCATATAAACAATCCCAACTTATACTTGCTCATCAGCTTAATAGTTTGCCTTTCTTATTTAAGTTGACTTTTCTTGACATTATTATGTTTAACTAAGCAGGTTACGGAATTTTCATGCGATCATATATTTGTCCTGCTTCTTAACGACAACGTTTTAATTTTCAGGTTCTCTTCTTGAAATTTAAACCCCTGACCTCTTTTAACCAATACATCAGCTAGTAAATGCTTATTTCTATTTCATACACAAAATGGACAAAAAATAACTTTTTCACAATTTGATAAATTTTTTTTTTTAAATATATCAAAAAAATATTTCATTTATTTTCCTTTCAAAATAAGTCGAAATTGTAGAAGCTAATTTAACAGTAAACATTTATAAAGTTATTTACCAGTAGTAAAGCAATTAAGGCACATGCACCTATGCTAATATGAATTACAATCCTACCTTTTTAACATTAAAAGTATTATTACTTAAGTAATTGTATAATATTGAAAGTATTTATTACAAAATAAGATACTCCTTACTGTAGTAGGTCAAAGAAGATTTGACAATAAGTCAGTCGTTCTTCAAAGTTTTTCTGAAGATGATTTCATGAGTTTATGAAATGGCGATACATCCCTATCACCTGTGCATCTCCATAACAGTGTATTGTTGTGGTTATCCAAATGATAGCAATTAATATCTACATTTTTCAATTTATATTTGCAAATACATATATGCACATACAGTAGTGGACGTAATAAAAATGCTGCAACTAAGTATGCAAAGGATAATTGGAGTTAAGATGTACATTAGACCTTACTAACATTAGAATTTGTTATACAATACAATCGACATCATAGGTAGGATAATTGTAAGTAGTTAGGACAGCAATTCAAGCATGTCACATCCCATTATATTATTATTTCACTACAAAGAAGAAGATGGTAAATTTAAAAGTTTTGGGTCTACTTAAGCTATTGAATGTAATAAGACGAAGATGAAGAAGCTAGTTTGTCTTGATTGCATCAATCCAATTGAACAGAGAGACTCACTAACTCAATTCATCTCTTAGGTAAGAAACTATAAGGATAAGGATAAAAGTTGTTCTGTGTGTATTGTAGCATCTCATATAATACGTAATACGTGATAGTAAGACACATTGCATATTACACATTACAGATACGTACATACTATATGTACAGTACACTTACACTTACAACTTACAACTAACAGAGAAATACCTACGGTAATATCATGACAACATTAACATTATATTAGGATTAAAGCAACATAACAGAGTCTGAGAACGTAACTCACGATGTAAATAAATATACTTTCGTATCTAGGTACGCAGAACAGAACAAAACATATTCATTCGGAATGCTTCTCTGTATAGTAAATACGTATTATGTGGATATCCATTGTAAAAGTAATGCGAATTATCGTACTATGAATGGATATACCATTATAGTATAAAATGAAATGGCGGATTGGCAAAAAACTACTAACTAACAGTACTGTTATCTTGCATCATTACCTATACACACACATATGCATGCATAATAGAAATGGATGCTGATGCTGATCCCATGGACATACATTACACACTACATCATACATACTATCTTCTTTCGTATGTATTTACTATTTACCTCCCTTTATTCTGTAAACTTACTTTGTCTCATTATACTATTCCAAATTCTACTTACTTCACTTGCCATGCTAAGTAACTTACGTACTTCTACTTACTCACAATCAGCGATTGGCAAGGAATTTTGGCAAGCAATCGTATTATTGTACTTTGTATTCTGCATGTATAGCTAGATACAACATGCACGCAAAATTATAAAAGGTATGTATTGTATAGCTATAGTTACCATCACCAATGCGATAGGATGACCATTTAAGTTTATATCAGTATGTAAGGTAGGTACATTTCATTATTATATTCGACTGTCGACCTAACATGCCACCTACCTATTCATTGTACAGAAATACAAATTTTATCGATGTATGGTACAATAAATATGATCATAATAGACACCCATTTGAATCTTCTCATAATGACTCTTATTGTAGTGATACTGTATTACGTGTCTTTATTATCACTCAAGTTAACTATATTTTATTAGGTTATTCCCATCGTTTTGGGCAAAACCCTTACACGTAGTCTTAAAACATATTTCTGATCTGCCAGTTAAATAATAATATTATTATTATTGTAAACTTATGTTCAAATAAGGCCCATGTCATGCTAGGACCATTTTAAATCGGTGACACATATATGTAAGTGCACGCACTGTTATTGTACTTAATAGCCATTCATAACACAACATTTTGTATGGGCATCTATCCTTTAATTTATCTTAGTATTTGCCGTCACTATTATCAATTTAACCAATAATGAAACATGTGCAATCATTTTGGATTTCATTTTAGGAAAGGAATTTTGGCTTTGTAGTCAATTGTAGAATTTTTCGTCGTAGAAATATGGATGTTTAACAATTAGGTTAACTCTTCACTTTTATTCTTGCAGCATGCATATAGTATAAGTGGAATTCTTCTTATTTATAACGAAATAAAGATAATACGGATAGTTAAAGTTTTACAGAAACCTTCCCTTTTAAGTTTTCACATGATATCTAAAAGGACACTAAAATTGCAAGCCAAAAGACGAGCATACAATAAAAAGAATACCTAAAATAGTATCTGATTTTAGTCTACTGCCAAAGTGCCACTTTGTTTTGAGTGTACTTACATATGAACATAAAGATATGAAATAAAAATTGATAATCCTGCTTAACTCTATGCTATATTCAATTTGATGTGTGTATAATGGGACTAATTGCATGTTAGGGAAATTTTAGTATCGTTGTTCTTACAAGTGTATAGGTAGGTACTGTAGTCTTGAAAAAGAAAAGGAATTAAACAAATTAGACCGTGAGTTTTGTTAAGTTTGCTGCACATGTATTTTTATAAAGGTAAATGTTAAAGTTTAGATAAGTTGAATAACATAGCAAGTGAAATGACTTCTCATTTCTATTCAGTTCTAGTGTGTAGAATACACTATAATTGGCAGTTTGCAAGCTGCAATTCAGATAACAAAATAGCAGTGCATTTTGGTATTTAAAAGTGCTTAAAGTAATTACAAAACATTCAAACAATCCCATATTATAATTGTCCCCTCCTGAATAATGCAATTGCAACTGTACCTACAGTTGATCTTTGCAAACTTCAAAGTTATTTCGGTGAATTCATTTAAATTTTGTTTTACTAAGATAAAGCTGTATAAAATAAATTAAAATATCTCCCTTTTGTGATACTATTGAGTTTTGAATTATAATATCCTTTCGTCAAATAACGTTAAAGGACTGATTATGTACCAGGTGCAAATTATTGTACAAATTGCAATAGAATAAACAAGTAAAAGGTGGGGGCAAATATTACTTTGGCATTGTGTAGGTAGTTTGATTGATGTATTTGTTTGTATGATTTGGTGTGAATGTGAATACGTGAGATACAATGGGAATTAAAATTAATTATGCGTACGTACATAGAAAATGAGAAAAAGTTTATTAACGTAGATTGCTATACATCAGTTGTAATTGTAACATAATATTTGTAAGGTATAAGAACGTATATAAGGAATATAACAAGCAACACAGGTAGTAAAAATAACTAAATGTATATAGTTATAGGTAGAACAATTAGGTGTCTGAATAGTGTTCTTGTGTTACTGACACAAAGAGAATACGCAAAAGAATAATATCCATATGCATAGTTCATCACTAGATCACTTCCTGTGGTATACATGCATACTAACATACAAACTACTATGTTCTTCATTTAATAATCTTGATTGGTGAGAATTCTGAGAAAGTTGAGATAGAAACAATAGGCATTAAACTAAAGTAACGTCATTTCAAATAGTGGAACACAGAGAATGCATTATATTTTATTAGTTGTACAAGTTGTTTTTACTTGTATGTGCAGTCACATGTTTAATCGAAACTGATATGATAAACCATCCAGTTGTGACCTCCACTTTATTGTACATAAGTAGTTAGACATTCATAATATATTTATATCAGTAATGTTCATACATTCTTACATACATAGGTACATTCTCATATGGTACACTTGTTAAACATCCTATGCTTTGTTAATATAGTTAGTGCTAATACACTGCTACATATTTATTACTTGTTCAAGTAGCAATTAATCGTTAATTTACTTAGAAGCTTTTAAATAGAAGAAACTGAAAAAGTTTCATTTTTTATTCGAAAAGATAGCACCTGACAATCAACATATTACGTGTATATATATTTATATCATAATACTAATATAATTTATGTTAATTTATTACACTTATTCTGATATTAAGTATATAACGTTCCTAGAGTTAATTTCCGGAAATCAAAACTATAAATGAATGAAAACGAAATCAACTTTGGATTTTTAATCAAGAGCACTTTATAGTAGAATTTACATTACGATTCCAAAATGTGTTCCCTGTTCCAATTTTTATTAATGACACTCTACAAGACAAGTATTTACTATGAATTGTGTGTGAGTACTATAATATTTCTTTATGCCTGTATAATGAATTCTTTTTTAATGGCAAATAATAATAATGCAGCTTAAGTTAAATACATTCTGGTTCATCAAAGTATTTAGTCACAAAAGCATAAAAAATACTCATACAATCTACATATCAGCATATTGGGATATTGAATGTATCACACTCTCTCTCAAACCCATTTTCAATTGAAATTAACTATTGTATTTTCAATGGATGTGTGCGTGGCTTCATTAGCTAAATCAATTGAGTATAAGTCAAATAGAAATAGTAAGAGTATGCTTTTGCTTATGTATGTACGTACCTAAAGGAGAAGAGAATTCATTGAATCTTGGATCCAATTTTACGATTAGTAACATCCTTAGGTAAGTAAGTTAAGATTTTATGCATAAATAATCTTGCGTATAGGCCTTGCTAAATACATAGTTTGCTTACCTACTAACACAATGTATAAGTGGATGGATACACGAAATGAAAAAATTGATTTGGGTAGCCCAATATTAATTTTAAAGTAAAATCAATGAAAAAACCGCAAATTCTATTGGGATGATTGGTCACAATTGCGTTCTGACCGACTTTCTTTAAGAAATCCAAGTAGGAGGCTAATGACTTTGATACGTTTACGTTAGTTACTTACGATACGGCAGAGCCTGTTTGTGTACTCTTCGCAATTCTCAATATCAAGCATTTGCATGATATGGTAAGATCGTATGATATAGCAAAGATGATTTACTCCACCAATCAGCTAGAAAACTTTACCTTTCTTCATATAAAATTCACATTATCATACATTAGTACATCCATTGTTGGCTTGTAGATGTGCATGTACGGTTTCTTACAAACCCTTCTGAAGAATAACACTTAACTTACGATATTTTATTTATGTATGTGGATAGCCGTGTATAGACAGACACTAATACATAAAATGAAGAAAAAACGCACGCAGACTCTTCTCTAAACGTTTTGGTATCTGTATTTTATGCTTTCATGCTAATTGTTTTTCAATTGAATGGAAAATAGAACTCAAATCAAATCCCATAATAACATCAAGTCTCCAAATTCATCTTCAAGCTTGTACTTATAATAAATTGATAAAATAAACTATTTGGCTATATACTTAGAGTAATATATGAAATATTTTTGCTTATTTTATTTTTAAATGTAATTGCTTATCATTAGATATGCTGTACACATCTTATAAAGTTATTGAGTTAACATACAGAAAAGTTTGTTTGCCTTGCTCGCCTTAATCCTCATGAGCTTTTATAACACTAACAATAAGAGCAAACATAATAATAGTATTACATTACTGTATTTATCCAAATACAAATACAACAAATGCAAGCGTTTCTTAGAACTTACTTTTAACAGCTAAATTACTTACGCACAATGCATGTTTTTATTGCTCTACCTAGTTGCACACCATGTATCGTGTCTATACAATACCAACATTCTTGTAAGTACTTTTGTACACCTCCGATGTTTCTTATTGTCTGTAATTTGTAATGCGTGTCAACAAACAATTGCTTTAATAGTAAACATTTTGAAACAGCCATTCATGTATACATTTATTAGTATTAGCAGACAATCTTTGCACAGCTAGTTTATTTAGTTATTGTTTGTAGTATTATATTATTACAACCAATACACTGAAACGAAAATGATAATACGGGTCAGTTATATTACATTGGGAGCTAATAATATGATAACACAAATAAATTTATCTGTAACACATTATAATGTATATATTTATGTTAGGCATTAATTCAAAGCAGTAGGACAACTACCATTTACTACTACTTTTGAACATTAAAGGATTGATTTTGGTTCACTTGTACATGTTGCACAGAAAAAGAATGTAAATGTACGTATGCAGGTGATTCATTTGAAGCTTATGACAGAAAAGTGAACAGGTTTTCATTCTCTGCTTGGCAATGAACTGTGATCTGTTGTTTTGTTTTGAGATATAGAGAGGAGAGAGCCCTCCTCTCTGTATTATGTTAAAATATTAACTGGCAAGGCATGTTAAACGCTAACGAAATACAATTCATTTAATTTCATAGCCATCAGTTGCGTTTTGTGGTATTCTAGCTCTAGCCCCAGCCTAGCCTACCTTATTCCAATCTCACTTTATTATCCTAGCAATAAGATTGTATGTAGTTGAGCAATTTGACTAATATGTATTTAGTGTTGTAGAAAAATGTTGGGCAAGCTTTTAGCCACAATAGAAAATCCCTCCTACTTTTTTCAAAAGGATTCCTAACGAAAGTAGTCAAGTTATTACATTTGTTTACATTTTGCCTTGTCTTGTCTGCACATTATAATGCAAGAATAGACAAACTAACTCATTTTGCATAATCAAAATTTCTAATGGTATTTGAAAAAGAAATTAGTGAGGACTAGTAAATGCGACATCGATATCGTCGTCAAGATGTGAGCACACGATTTATCTGATGAGAAACTCAAAGAGAGAACAAGAGAAAAGAAAACTTAACAAAAGATAATATAATTCCATGACATAAATTATGCATATTTCCAATCCAATGCCCAACCCAGGTTCTGCTATAACCTAAACGTTAACGTAAGTAAGTTGCAATTTCTAAGTTTCCAAGTGTACACAATCAATATACACTGAATTACATTAGTATTACTATTACTCCATTCCACTCCACTCTCTAACGTTTAAAAGTTTAAAGATCTACTCAGACAGACAGAATTGAAATTCAAAAAAGGTTAGCAAAAGGATTGTGCAAAGATAATATTATTATTATGATGCGATAGTAAGGCTAAGGTCTGAATTCTGAATGAATGAATGGAAAAACTTTTCGTATAGGTATTGTTTGCAAAATTCCATGCAAAAATTAAATGTCTGAGATATAGATGAATGCAGTCAGTCTTTAGCAGTATAGTGAGTGGTGTGTGAGTGTGCATGTGTGTAATCTTGGAAAACTTGAGTAAATCAAATTTAAGCATAAATCTAATAAGCAAAAGGGTAACATTGTACATACAAACAATGTAAAGTCCAAAGCCACGAGGAATGAATATTTGGATGGAGAAGAGATTGAGAGAGAGAGAAGGATGATAATAAAATGATGCTCGAAATTGGGCTGCAGCATGAGGAAAGGTGAGAAATGCGAATAATACTTAACATTATCATCAGCATTTACAATAGTTTGTATATGTGCAAATGTTGTTTGGTGGGTTTTCTTTGATTTGGGTTGGCCATGTGAAACTTGACTTGTCTTGACTTGAGGTAAAGGGCATTTTCCTAACCACCACGTCTTACGATTAGCGTCAACTGTGTAGCTACGGCTAAGATTAGATAGATTATCTTATAGCAATAATGCAAAAGCAATTCTATCACAAAACATGAAAAATAACATGAGTACCCATAAGAAATATTGTAAGTAGCAATCTGTACTTTACCTCTACCTTCGTAAAATCTCTAAGAAATAATAATGGAACAAGATGCAGCCCTAAGTTCTAGGACGCATCATAGTTATTAGATCCAGTATAAAGCTACAATACTTATCTTTGTTAAATTATGATTAGAATATTGCTATAATATCTACCATCTTTTTAATATCATTGTGGGCAGTTTATATGGCTGTCTTACATATGTGCAGATATATTTGTACTCAGAAAAATGCAATAGTTAGATAGTACATATTGGTAGATATTGAAATATAAGTACCATATCTACAAAACAGTGGCCCGAACTCACTGTTTCTGTACTTTGTATGCAGTGCAATGTATTGTGAGCTCATTTCTAATTTACTTCTCATTTGTAATTCATAACTATTTCATATTTTCTAAGAGAAACGGAGATAGTAATTCTCGTAATATTTAGTAGTAATAGTAGTAAGACCAGAACAGAACTAAATAATAAATAAATAGTAGAAGAGATGAGAGTATAATCGTTATAGAAGAATACTATAGAAAACTGCGAGAGAATTAATACGAATATTTACTATGACTTGGAAAGCTGATGAAGGTGGAATTTCAAGAAGTGCAATGCCTTAAGGTATCGGCCTTTGGTTGTTCGTTTAGTTGTTTTGGCCTGTTGACCCAGTTGCACGTATCGAGATGGAATAAGGAGTGGTCTGCAGCTCTCGTCTCGTCTCTTCTCCTCTCTCGTCCTCCGGTCCTCTCTTGGTCAGTCAGCCTGCCTGCATTTTCTATCGTAATAATGCTTTATACAATACAAACACATCATCAATGAGCATATGTGCATGCATACAACATAGTAGGTACACACTACTTAATACTTAGTATATTAAACTTACGATGAGATTTCGATGCTGGTTTGCAGTTTGGCTTGGCTCTTGGCTTGGCCACAGTAACACAATTTAATTCAACTTCACTCAACTTACATTATATGCACGAATTGCATGTGTGTGAGTTTATACCCATATATCTACAGCATAAATAGGTACTTAATATTATGTGCTCATTATGGGTATACATTTTTGCTGATGTCGTGTACTAAGTACATTGTACATACTTAACTTACAATTAGCTCTGTCTTTTTCATATCAGAAGACGGTCTAACCAACTTCTTTTACTATACTACGATATACACAGATGCATTAATGCAAAATGTGGTTTGCTTAGCTACTTACATTATATTACTTAGGATTGTATGTACTATGTAGATACTTTCTTTAGGTATGTATAATGTATGTACAGATATGAGTGTAAGTAGGTATGCACTTACCTAGATAATGCAAGCAAACTACTAAACTAAAGTCAAGAAACTTAATCAACAATGGACTTGAGTTGCCTTGCCTTTTTTTGGCAACATTTCATTTTTTGCTACATCCTTTAGGTTCGTCAACATCTTCTCGTGATCTTCATCCCCAGTTGCATTACTTATGAATTACTAGTCTCTATTCAATGTTCGCTGATTGAATTAAAGTAATAAATTGATCCTCTTTATTGCATACTGGTGTGGCGAATATTTAAATCTCAATCACAATTCGGAATTTCTGTAGGTATTCCTCAAAATCTTAACATTTACAATAATGTAAATTCCATAGACAAAGCCAGGGTGTTCAACTAAAGGTTATAAGTCCAAAAAGTTAACATGGGAATAAGGTCATTCAAAAAATAAGTTCTATTGTATAGGATCATGAACATAGATAGATAATTTTTTATTACTAATTAGTAAATTGTGAATGTGACCTTTCATTTTCCAATTCACATCCCGGGTAGGGTGAATGTATTGAAACGGTAATGCATTACGCAATGGTCTATTGAAATCTAGTTTTGCAGATTTGGCCAATGAGATGCTACTTATGGGATGGGTTGACCGTTCAACTAGGAAAACCCTTTTTGCATAAGAATATTTTATAATGTTGTTAGCCTAGCTCAGGTAAGCATTTGCAATAGTAATAAGTTGTGTGTATTATGCTTGGGCTCGTGGCTCGGTCTCAGTCGTCTCAGTAGAAGATTGACAATTGCGAAAAAGACTGAGGATGGAGGCCCGGTTACGATAAATCTTACCTAACTTTTTAATTGAGCTCAATGTTACGTACAGAGGAGAGTAAGAGAGTATCACAACACCAGACACATCATGCATTAGCTAAGCAGTTGAAAAGGCTAATCTCAATGCAGGCACAACAGAGATATAAATTGGCTAAGTAAACACACTGCCCTGCATTTACGATAATGTGATTGTACCATTAAGTATACTGAATATTTTATATTGTTTATTTCATTTCCCTCGCAGTTGTTTATGTACTCAGGGGCCAGGGGTATTTACAATTATAATTGAAAATGCACATAGCGAAGCCATATTATGATTTCAGTAAAGTGAACTACAGTCAACTAAAAGGTATAATGTTATTATTGTGATCAAGTTAGAATAATGCTTACACATGTAATGTAAATGTAACGAATGCATTTTTAAGTACTTGAATGCATACCTTCCTAATATATTTTCTTGAACTACAAGGATGTATGTATAATGGAAGACACACGTAAAACACAACAAAAGTGATTCTAATGGACGCACCGTGTCTACTTATGAGTGGAGAAGATGTGATTTATGATTGTTAGTGAAAGAATCCTTATTCTTTGCTTAGAACACTAAATCATTTCGTTCTGACATGAAAATGGATCCATGCATTGCTCCCGACTCCATTTGCTATTTACACACATGCTATTCAGGATTAAATTTACAATGGAATAGGTCTGTAAATACATATAAATTTCTTCTGTATAAAGCAGAGATATTAAAGTTAAACTTTATATTTGTATTATCATATGGGTATCCCCAAGTATATAACTGGTGCCAGAGTAATCAAAGTCTAATTTCGTTACCCATACTATCAGTAATATAGTTCATTGCTTGAGTTAGTTATGGGTGTGCTAAATACATCGATGTGAGCAGATTGTAGTCTTTAAAAACTTATGTCAAGCCAGCATGTGCGCCAAATGGATGGAGAGATCTCGGGTTATGTACCAAACCAATGTACAGCTATTTGTTTGTGTGTATGTACTCATTTACTCATCAACTCCAGTTTGATTTTCTGCATTCAAATATCACCCAAAAGATATTAAATTTTGTCTCGTCTGCCAATGCAATAAAAGTGGCAGTAATTCATTTACCTTATGTACATAATGTGTATCAGTGCATATAAAAATATGGTCAACATCATAATTTTCCTCATACTATCATTTTTAATTAATGCCAAAACAATTACTTAGCACTGCTTTGCAAAAATTGGCAGAAAGCATATCGTCGCAGAAAAGCCCAAAATAACCTTTTCTATAAATGCAGAAAAGGCCAACTTAACTTTTTCTATAAATGCAGAAAAGGCCAACTTAACTTTCAACTTAACTTTTTCTATAGCATGAATAAGCCAACTTATATAACATGGTAAGTATATGGTAAATCAATAAGCTCCTATTATCCTATACTTACCATGTTCATAGAAAAAGTTAAGTTGACATTTTCTGCATCGATAGAAAAAGTTAAGTTAACCTTTTCTGCTTTATAGGCGACGATATAATGCATATTTATAGTATAAATAGTGAAGTAAATAGATTAATAGTATTATAAAGACATACTTTACTAATTCTCATGCTATTAAATACTATTATAAATAAACCATATTCTAGCTAAAGCGAGAGAACAAGTTGAAAAACACCTGTAGTTACTGAAGAGTAGGTACCGATTTAAGCAATGTACTACTTACTTGCAGATAACACATCACTTTTCATACCATAATCTTTAATCTTAATTATGTAATGCTAATGCTACATATTTCGAGTAGTCAGTCGAACAATCAACTTAAACCTAGAATATGTTTTCCCAGGGGATTCTCTTCTTTGGATATCAGTATATCAGTAATAATATTAGGCTTGGAATCTGGCATAATTTAAAAGTAACTGTACTGTGGCAATGTAAATACGTATACATTGGTAGCAGTTAATGGTATTTAAGTAGTCCATAAATTATAGAATAACATTGCGATCAGGTCAGGAATTGTCCATATGTAATCTCCTTATCTATCTTTAAGCCGGTGTCACAATTGTTGCGAATGACAATGTAAGGTAAATGCATCATTTTGATTGTATCTCATTTTATATTATTGTGCTCTAGTCCTAGCCTGAGGATTTTAAGTTAAGGAGAGTGGACAGTTGCCAACTTCATAAATTCCCATGGATGGGAAAGCTGATTTTTAGCTATTCTATTTTATAAATTGTATAAGTAGGCATTCCACACAGTCAAAATCTATCTCTGAAGCAATCTACAGTTCAATATTCATTATTACATGTCTGTATAAGATATTTAATGAGAAAGTGATCGTAATATGTAAAATGATTGAGTAGATGGAAGTGCAAAGTCAGCTAAGTTACTAATTTTCAATTTCTTATAGGACTTTTCTAGAAATACAAGATTGCTAGGAGTTTAATCGGATTAGACAAGTTGCATGTAGGTGTACTCTGTACTATAATCAAAATGAGTGTAAAGTCATGTATTACAGAAAATGTAATAAATGCCAAAATTATAATGCCCACTGGTAGTCTTAGCCTCTGACATGGCACAGTGCGTAGCCTATGACAAAAAATGACCTACACAAAATAATTCCCTGTAACACACATATTTTCTGTAATTTTATACATCAGAATTGAACTTCTTACCAATTCAACCGGTGTTTTAATGTAACAGAGCCACAGCCAGGCCACTGCGCCATTTGAGACACACAGTAAGGATTTTTCTTGAGAATCCCATTCAATATCAATTTTCCATGCTAACAAATTATCATTCTCATCATCAGAGGATGATACATCTTCCCTCTTACTACAATAATTTACGAAAGAATTGGATTACTATTAAATACATATGTGATGTACCTATATAAAATTGAATGTACATATGCATATATGGATATACGTATGACTTACGACTCTAGTTTGTCAAAATCATAACACTCATGCTTCTTTACTGCAGATACTCCATCTGAATCTGAACACAATCAGTAAGTGCAATTTACACTTACATTACTTTGTATGTAAGTAAAGTAGTATAATCTGTAATATAGTGCATATGTGTAGGCTATTACAATTACACTACACTTGTTGAAACATTACTTTACTCTCTGTGAGTGTTTTTGTTGTGCCGACTTTGCAACTTGTTTTGTCTCACCTTGGTAAATTGAAATTCTTCTGCTGCACTACATTATTGCATATAGTAGAGAGTAAAGCATAATATAGCCCATAGTCTCATCTCAGGTGTATGGAGATTGAAGATACATAAAACAACTACAACGAAGTTAAAGTATGTGTCTACAGACAATAATATTTATGTTTCTTATTACATTGCAGGTGACCTGGTTGGATGCAGAAAAATGCAAAGCAAAACAACGAGCCATGTCATATTATTCCACCTATTTAAGTACTTATGTGTATACAAATCTGTAATAAATGATCTTGAATGCAATATACTATAGTACACCTGCACACGAAACTAGAACTTTATTTCTTATTCCACAATACAACATATCATCCACTTCACATATTGATATGCAGAGTATGCAATTTGTACTAAAGATATAAAAAGGATTTACAACAGATAAACACAGTAATACATACAATCCATCCAAACAAATAAAAACCACATTTCCTTAATGCGAACTTCACGATTTCCCCAAATTATGATTATTTATTATTTACCCAAATTATGATTGTGATCCCTTAGCCCAACTTTGTTACAATATACTCTATATTATTAGAGCAACTGCGACTGTAATACAAACTGCATCTGACATGGAAAAAACACTGAGAAAAAACACAACTTAATTTTTTGTAAATTAACTTAATGGTTGGGCGTACGTGCATAAAACAGAAATGGACCCACCATATTAATTGTGTGTTACAATTAATAATTTAAATTGCTGTTATAGGTAGTGTGGCTATGAATATGAAAATAAATTCTTAGTAAATAGTTCCAATTTTAAGCAATTACCATAAAATGTACTACACTACAAGAAGACTATGGATTATGGATATATGTTACAGTCATGCTAATATGACAAAATAAAAAATAGCGTCCCAGAGATTTATTATAAGTTTGGTTTACGTATTTTGCATATTACTTCTTGTTCATTGCATCCATGATTACATAGACGACTGCCTACAGTAATAAATCAGTCTAACATCAGATTAAGCCACAACAATAGTTTGGCTTTGGGTATGACTACGAATTTCATTGTGACGCTCGCGCTCATCTCATCCGAAGGAAAATTAACAATGCGAATATCTAGTACAGTAGTGCAAACACATTTATTTCCTATCTTTTATATAAGTGAGATGCATACTTGCTCCTTGTATGTTTTGTAAGCATACGAAAATACTAATATAGATTAATCTTGCTGTTAGATACATTTCACGCAGTGGTTATTACAGAGCATTACATCCTTCATATATATATGAGGGGTAATAGTACTTATGTGTACATTTAGGAAATAATGCAAGTAAGAAAGGTAATACAAATACAAAATGCATTTTCTCGGCTCACAGATTTGATGATGCTTTTTGTAGGTAGGTCGCCAAGGATAATGTTGCTTTCAAGAAGAGCCAAGATCTTAAATAAAATTTACTTATTGCATTACAACCTACAACTATTTATTACTAACTCCTATATGTACTTATTTCTGTACATACTACACATTATAATACGGAAACAGAATGGAGCCGGAGCCTAAAGATGCCTATATATTATGTATTGTGATGCTATTTAATACGCACTTGCTTACATTAGTATATAATATATACTAATCTCAACCTGCTATTTTCTGCTCTTTAACTTAATCCAGATATATTACATATCATACTAAGTATATGAATATATTGTATGACTTGCAGTTTAGAGTTTTGACGTTGTGGTCAAAAGGAGCCGTATGTAACAAGAAAGGGCCAACTATTAAAGTTAGTGTGCAGTGCACACACATTATGGAAGCTATTTGACAAGTCTACTACTACTAGCTCTAACTACTTCTTATCGTTAGCTAAGTCAACTAAATTGCATGTGTACAATAGCAGTACAATACATTGTAATGCGTGTAATGTTAATCGTAATTCGTAAGTAGGTAAGTCAAGTCTAGTCAAGCAGAGTCGGAGTTTCAGAGTTTAATAACAATACAATTGAACCCTTTTCCAATGATCCTTTCACATCAGTTCGACTTCCTAACACAATACCATAATATTCAGTTCATTCACAAAGACGCATCTTCGAAATCACCTCGGGGCTTTCTTGACACGTTCTGCGGTGGAAATGGAGAGCAACTTCCATTATGCTACATGCTTGTCTCGTTCATCGCCAATTTCAGTCAGGCAAAAACCAAGATGCTCAGAATTGTTATTTTACGGCAATAATTACTATATCCTTCTTTTTCTTTAAGCATAACATTTGCCCATGAGTATATAGCTACCAAGCAATTTCCTAGAGATGTCCGATACAATCTGTAATGTATGTTATGTTATCAACATTGCCTGGCTATTATAAATAGTTTTCCATAATAATATGCATAAACAGGAAGGCTCCATATTTATTATTTTACCTCTATGATATGAACATCTACGATTTTTCAATATCATGCATGCTAATCTCAATAAACACCGTTCATGCATTTTCCACCTTAAACATAACATTATTTCTCTGCGTTTGGATGAACTGGGAATATAATTTTAATATTAGTATATAATAGACCTACCTGGAAAGCTCCATAAAATACTAATAAAATAATAGAAATTCTGGTAGTGGGAGTAGTGGGGCTATGTCGCTAAAATTGTGCACTTTAAATCATCCATTAAATGCATTTAACTAGCTTACTATAGGTATATATATGCTTTTCCGTAATAATTATTCACTGCTTTGCTGTGTATAATAAAATACTCTTTACGATGTACGAGAAAAATTAGATGCTCCTCCCATCATTCGTGGTAATTAAAATTAAGGAAGTATGGAAGCTATAAGTACCTGTATATATTATGTAGTATGTTTTAATTGGATAGAAGAGGGCAGATGTCTGTATGTGGATGCTCAGTGTAGACAGCGATAACCTTTCCTCAGTTGTAGAATGCATATCCATAAGGGGAATGGGGTAGTATAATATTATTATATTATGTCGGATAGTATCACTTTATTAAATGATGCTTGGTTAAAAATTCATAGTAATATCATGTTAAGGATACCGTAAATGTTGCAGGGTTCTTTATAAGGATATGCTTAAGGGAGGGCAATTCATTTTTCATTCACTGGAAAATACATTTTTTATCATTTGAAAAATAAAAATAACCATTACTATCAGCCGGGAATCATATTTAATCCTTCAAAATCTTCATCTTCCGAATCAAAGCGATCCAAGTCGTCGTAATTATCAACATCTTCGTCAAAATTTAATTCTTCAAACCTGGCAGCTATTCTTTTCGCCAATGCAACATTTGCAGCCACAGCAGGAGGTTCTTCGACCATATTAATAGTATTGCTGCTGTCATTGTCGTCGCTGCTACTATTTCCATCGTAATACGATACCGTTGGGCACCAATCCACAGGATCCTAGATTTTTTCACCAAAAATATAAAACAGTAAACTTTTGCTAAAGGATGTAACTATTTAGTGAAACCCAAATGTAAAATGCCACTTCAGGATATCCAATGATGGACATACAACGAAGGAATACCAGTTTGGCAGCTTAACTTATTATAATCAAAATTCATAGAAAAATAGAAATACCATGATTCGAATTATTTGAGACAGTCGACTGTTAATTGGGACAAGTTCGGAAGTCACTTTGATGAAATCTTGATCACATAAATTCAAGGAAACATTTTCAAGCGACGGGTTCTCCTTGATCAATTTAGCAAATAATTCTGGTGTTATCTATAACAAGATTACAGAATCAAATTAATTCTACTCGCTGCCTGTGGCCTGTGAGAAATTTAGTGATTCATATTCAAAGTAATGGAATAAAATAATAATGCTCAATCCTATGCAAAAATATTTGTAATTACCTTTTTGACTGTAAACACATCTAGTGTTCGCAAATGTTTAGAATTCAAAACTCTCAATAAATCTCCAAATTGAAAGCACGGGCAGTAACGTATGACCAACTCCCGAAGACCTGTAAGTACAAAAGCATTACATGTTAGTGGATATCAGAAATTCCCTTATATGGAAAGAGTTTTCTACGGTCACCAAAAAATCCTTATTGCCAATAATTTAAATTCAAGCTCTTACTAGTGAGGTTTTTTATTGAACTGCCAGTAGACCTGCCATTCTTCATGCCGGTCAGCCCAAACACAGTAACATTGTGACAATAAGAAAATTTCAGTACTTGAATGCGTGAATTCTTGGAGCACAAAAGCTGCAGCAAAGTATCATCTACAAATTCCGGACAATTCATGACATTTAATTCCGTCAAATATTGAAGATTGGAGAGCAAAGTGTAATGTAGTTGATCCAATCCCTTCATGCATTTTATTCCATTAAGAGTAACTATCCGAATCCCCTTTGGCAAATTGGAAACAATGGCACTATAATCCATTGGTGAAATAAGGATTTCAGGGTCATGGTTAGCCTTCACAAATCTCGGCATCCGTAATCCAAATTCTTCTAAGATATCCATGCATTTCAGAAAATTCCAATTGAACGGCTCCAGAGAGCCGACAAAATATTTGCACTTTAAATTCAACGTTTTCAGCTTTGATTTTGAGATTTTCGAAAAGATGAGCGTCAAAACGGACAAAGGAAAGTATGAAACAAAACCCACGTCCAAATTTTCCAATTTCTCAGATTCATCTGCTAGAAACTTGCGAATGATATGTTCATCCTTATGATGCGCTCTGAGCTTTAGGGACTTAAGTGCTGGAAATGCAGAGTTGTCAATTCCTTTCGCCCAAATATCCGCTGACATTGTTAAACTGGTTACGGATTGTGAATTACTGTTAGTTACAGCAGCCAGAGCATTAAAGTGGGTGTCTCTCGCAGCTGAAATTTTTCCAAGATTTAAAGTTTTCAAATTCATCCGTATTGCCAGAAGACGATTAAAATTTCTTGTCCAGAGTCCGTATGTCCCTTGTATTTGGTATATTTTCCTTTCGACATGGTTAGCCATTACTTGAAATTCATTCAGTCGGCTAAATGAATCTTGTAAAGGAACATTGTTCACAAAAGTCAAATGTTTGAGCATTTGTAACCGAAGTTGCACTCTCGTATCTGCGAAGACATCCTTCAGTTCTTTCTCCATCAAAGCATAATCTAATGTCAGCGATGTCAACTGAGGCGCAGACGCCACAATCTCTGCCATACAATGGGGGACGGAAAGACTCGTCATCTCCTGATTGTTTCCATTTAAAAGATGAAATTCCACAGATTCGGCTTTCCCTACTAAACCTTTGATGCTGTCTAAAGCGTCCAGGGGGAGTTTTCTAAGCTCCACGCTTACAGTTTTCCATTCAATTTTGGAACAGGATTCCAACACTTTATCCTCATGGCTCTTTTGGCAAATAAGAAGTTTTGACAATTTATGAAAAGATCTTGAATGACGAACGGCTTGGGAAAGGAATTTGCAAGTTCGAAGAAAATCTTTTTGTTCCGTTAAGCTTAAATAACTGGTTATTTTGTCGAGAATCTAAATACAAATAATGAATAAATATACAATTGACAAGTATACAAGTACAGATAAACAAATATTGAAATATGAAATATGCAAATTAATAAATCAAAATTGCAGAAATTAATCTGCTGACCAACAACCTACACATCAAATCAAACTTCGGGAGTCGCCACTAACTACAATGATAATTATTAACTAAATGTCAAATGTTCCAAAAAGTTCAATAACAGTTTGCGTAAACAGTCAATATTTGTATAGTATAAAAGTAAATACGTATAATTAAATTAATTGCACTTACTTTATTGTCCAAAACGATCAGATTAAACTTCGCACGTAATTCATCAGCCATGCTTAATGATGACTTTAGCTCTGTGGGATCGTCAGTTGTTGCCGCTTCGTCCCTGTCAGTTATCAATAATCAATATTAGTTGACCTTAAATTTTTTTCCAGTGCGTGTTCGAATTTCAGTGGATTCGACGGATCGACCTAACAACAGCGACTAATGACAACTCACAAACAGATCAATTATCGATGGACGGCATGGCTTGTTCATCAGCTAGAAATGGCGAATGCAAAGAAAGACGAACGACGAACATGGTGTATAGCTAACGAAAATAAATTATTATTATGTAGTGGTACATTACATTACAGAATGCCTTGAATTCTGTCTATGTTGTGTATGTATCTATTTGTCTGGACCAAATTTTTTCCATATTACTGTTCAACATTTTTGAATTGTTTTCAGAATTGAGTAATGTGTCCCATGAATAAGAAATGCTTAAAAGTGGACCACTCGCCCCACCCCTTCCACACCCTACCCGACCCCTTTTCTTTAAATTCAACTTTTTTAAATTCTGAATTCAGAATTGAGTAATGTGACCCATGAATAAAAAATTCTGCAAATGTGGATCAAATCGCCCCACCCCTTCCACCTGCTACCCTGCCCCCTTTTCTTAAAGTTCAACTTTTTTGAACTCGGTTTTCAGAGTTGAGTAATGTGTCCCCTGAGTGCTACCACTAAATAGTAGTCAACGGTTTCGGTATCTTTTATAGGCTCTTATCTATGTGAATAAATTACCACTACATTGTTACAGCTATTTACCACAGTTTATTATTTCACAAATGATCCTATATCCTTCTAAAGATATGCCTACTGCAAGAAGAAAGCCATCAACTCAAATCCATTTCTATTCTAATCCTATCCAATGGAACCAACACTAAAACCAATAAAGTGGCATACGGCTAAAAGCCGTGCGGCGGTTCTGCTCAAATAACTGCATTTATCGGTGCAGAATTCTGAACAGTGATAACTCTGATAACGATGAAGTCCAACCCTTAACCCAATAGACCCTTTCACGGTAAGCAGTTTGGTAGATTTTTGAGTCGCTAATACATGGGAAAGAGTAGGGATTTTGGAGAAAAATGTCAACAGTGGCCAAAGTACCTACAAGGTATCAGCGAAGGAAATGTAGGGAATTTAGCTAGCTACCGAATGAGTGCTGACTTTGACTTACATGACTTTGTAGGACACTTAATAACTGAGTTATAGCAAAATTTCTGACGAAAAATGATCATTTTTAGAAGTAGTTACCTCAAAAAGAGCATTTTTTGTCAACATTTTTGTTATAACTCAACTATTAAGTGTTCTACAAAGTTGTATTAGCGCTCATTCGATAGGTAGATAAATTCCCTACATTTTCTTTGTGGATACCTTGTCACTTGTAGATAGGAGCCCTACTTTGGTGACTGTGGACATTTTCCTCCAAAATCCTTACTCTTTTCTATCTATTAGCGACTCAAAAATCCTCCAAGCTGCTTACCGTGAAAGGGTCAATTAACACCATCTAATCGTTCAGGTGCCAGTTTCTCAACTACTAGCTCCCAACTAACCCCAAAATTGCGATGTCGCAAGTCGCAGTTAGTTTCGCTAAGAAAATTACACACAAAATTCCCATCGCAATCGCAATCTTGCGAACTAGTTGAGAAACTGGCACCAGAATACTAAATGTTTCTCCCTAAACTACCGGTTTTCGTTTTGTTGATTAAAATAGTTTAAACGGCATATTAAGAGACATTTTTACTACTAAAATGTCACAAAATCTCACAATGCCCCATGCATGAGGTAAATTGAGATTCATATTTGGATTCCATACCTCAATAGCTTTCCAACGATACCTCAATTGCCATATTATTATGTTTATATTTAAGAAATAAGTGCCAAGTAGGGAAGTTCATTGACCCGTGAACCGATTTGGCCCCAAAACACTGACAAGGTGTCTTTTAACCTCCTCTATCGAAATTTAAAAATAGAATTTAAAAAGGTTGACGATTTCAAAAGTTAAAGCGAAAACAGACATCCGGCCTTGGTCTTTTGATAATTTATATTGCATGGGGATAACATAAAAACAGAACTACAAATGTATGCAAATAATATTTTTGTATTGCTTTCTCTTCAGTCAGCAGTAAGATGGTTGATTTGGAAAACCGAGATTTGTTACAATATGTGTATTATTGATTGTGTTATTTTCTTGTTCTGTTATTAAGTATTGGAACAATACTTTATGTAAACGACCGTTCCGTCCGTCCGTCTGTCTGTCCGTCTGTCTGTCCGTCCGTTAGCGCCATAACTCCGGATGGACACAAAATGTTTCAATTATCTTTTTAGGT
>JAQFYC010003258.1:0-21496 GCA_034694165.1 Tomocerus mixtus | reverse complement strand
TACAATGCTTAAATAGCGTCATAGTAGAGATAGTTATATATTTCCTGGTAGAAGCGAGTAGACACTTGCAATTACGTAAGTACTATCAACTAAAGATAAAAATCGTTGTCAAGTCTCTAATTTGAGAGTTTAGTGTTGTATGGGTTGCAAGGAATTAGAAATTCTAAAAGGCATGAAATTTTGGAGAGAAGTTTAAAAGAAAGAAGTCAATGGCATACAGAGGGAAGGAACGGCACAAGAAAGTGTTGAGTTGATTATAGTGAATATAGTGTAGTGCAACTAATATAATGTAAGCAGGCATATAGCATCGGACGGACGGAAGACAGATTGCCAGATGAAGAGACCGATAAGAAGAGCAACTAAATGTAACTTTAGTGTAACAAAGCTCCTGGCTCCACTCTCCAAGCTTCCCTGATTATTATTCATTTTCCTCGTTTTTCCTTCCGGTACTCCTTTCTTCGACTAGATTCTCTACACTATTAGTGACACGCCGCTGCACTGGAACAATGTTCAACTAAAACTCCATATTTATACAAATTAAGCATATTTGCGTAATAATTGACGCAGGGGAGAGTTTTATCTTCGTCGCTTCTGCATAATATTCAACATTATAGTATGCGTTACTGTGGACAAATACAGGGTTACGCTTATTTACTGGTGCTTGTTTTCAATTTCCGCTCTACCCGTATGTTCAAGCTAAAATCCGAAAAAATCATTACTTATTTATATTCGTCTGCGTACTGAAGTTGTGTTTGCACTACGAATAAGGAATCCTTACCATGAAAACTAAACTAAAATAATTTGTAGTTTCATTAAAATAGTTTCCGTTTTATATATATTGATCACTAATTAATAGTTGCCAAAATATTATTATAATTGTTTCCTATGAGTAACATTTTTATGGCATAAGTCTAGTACATATTATCATGACTGTGTTGCTCTAAATTTTATTAAAAATAAGTTACAGGCAATTAATAATAAATACAGTTTTATGGTTTCACTGTTTGAATATCTGAGTTTATGTCTGATTCATTTTAATTTTCTGCAACATAATGGGTGAGGAAAGTATTTATGCTGTCTGTAGACTATATAATTAACAAGAGACTAGTCGTAGTCGTACGTACTTAAATAGTTAAGAATAAGCTGCGCACGAGATACACAACACAACTGTGAGATTAAAGCTTCTTTTATGTATATTTCAAATTACCATTTACTTCCATGGTCAATGTATGGAATGGGTTGTATTGAAAAAGTTGCAACTTGTAATTTGTTAGTGCGCTATTACATAATGTGTAATTGTAACTATTTTTACCCACTATGTATTTGATGCAAGAATGAAAAAACTTTAATACAAGCCCATCCTACTACATATTACAAGAGATATACTAGAGTAGAATTGCATTTAATCATTAGCTTGCCTTTTAAATACTATATTATTAAAATACGGGAAGTTTCTAACAATATTGATATTGACTTTTATTTACTATTTATGCAATTACAGATATTCCAATTCCTTACGCTAAATGTGTTCAAGGAAATCATGAACCATAATAACATGTATAAAGAGTGTTTTCATCGTACATAATATTTAACTTGTTATGCATTGTTCATCTTGTTTTAGTAACGTAATAAGATTATCTGTGTATTTAATGTAAACTTGTAATTCTCTGCTGTTTCACAGGAGAGAAGGGAATTAGATTGTTTAACCTGATGGTTTATTATTCTTGCTCGTTTGTCTATTGTTATAGAAAAGCGCTTTGTCTGTGTTAGCAGTTTGCTAAAGAGGAATTGGATGCTAGGAAAATATGAGGAAGATTGGGTAGGAGAGCCAGACCAGGCCAAGCCAAGCCAAATCGTTTCCTTATCACTATTCCAGAGCAGACGATTAGACGAATCCAATCAAATCCTCTCTGCTTGTGTTGTGTTGAAAATTCTAATTTGAAGTGTACGTGTGTCGTGCCTGGCTGGCTGGCGTGTTTCGACTTTACAGCTCAGTAAGCCAGATATGGTGTTTAGAATTAGAAAGATGTTTACAAAGAGAGAATGATGACACTATTGCTAGCCAGCACGCTGCGCCTGTATGATACATTAGCTCATAGTCACTCTCTGAAAGGAGAGTCTTTTGTGCGTAGTTGCTATGTTCACTATTCCTGCCACTCTTTATCAAAAGAGAATAGGGATAAATTCATTAGAGATTTGTTCAAAATGAGTTTCATTGTGTGAAAACGTCATGCAATGAGACGAGAAATGCGGAATTGATAAACGATTGGGATTGCTGAATGCCGAGAAAGGAGAAGAAAAGCTGAATTGAAGAGAAGAGCTGCTACTGCGATCTTTTATATGATGTAAGCAAATGCAATGCAGTACAATCCTATATTTAATCTTCTACTATATAGGTACATGTAATGTAATAGTCAGAGCAGTGAGTGTGAATAGTAGGTAGGCACTTAAGCTATTATCCTATTAACATTAACTAAGCCAAACAATATGAATGAACACACCTCTATGTAAATGGAGATCCAATGCCTTTGTGAAAAATAGAACCAGTAAGTAAAGTAATTCAGAAACAAAATATTTACTATATACGAAAAACCTACTACTGTGTATGTACTTTATATACACCTATGTTTTGTTAACGTGTAATCCCACGTATCTAGTTACAGTTACCATGTTTCTAAAGGACGACTGTATAATACTACTAGACATTTATACCACAATAGTAAATAGGTAATATTGGCTTATATTCTTAATGCTTATACCTAAATAGAAGAGCTACAGATATAGTACAGTACACTGCAATAAATAATAATAAAATATGGAAATTATATACCAATATATCTCAAATTTCATACTTCTCCTTCAGGTTATAATAGTTATAACAAAATAAGTATATGATTATGATATGATTTCAATTCCCTGTGTGTCGTAGCGAAGAATTGAAAAAGGACAAAATAGCACACAAAGGACAGGGCTGGCACTGCCAAAGAGACTTGCCCGAAGTTTGCGTACACAAAAAATCTGTCACCTTTTTAAGGATGTTCCGAAAGAAAATTCAGTGAACGGAACGATGAACTCGGAGTCATTTCCCAAACAAAAGGGACAAAAAATCCACTATTCAGACAATCACAAGTTTAGTGTTGCATTACAGGCTTCCACCAATCTGGCTGGTATTATCCTGTATTACCAGTTATTTCTATAACTTAGGCATGTTATGCCTGTTATATGTTAATTGATAAGGGACTCTTAATATTCGACTCCTGCCCTCAGACACTTAATATAGTTCAAATACGTGTGTACCTTATTGTGTAGTACATAGCATCGGGAACCAGGAGTTCATACTTTCATTTCATATATAATATGATATGAATGACATGAGACTACATCTCATAAAATATACTCGGAAAGTTTTCAATAGTTACATACTACAATGCTTATATAAGGTAGGGTCCTTTGAGAGGGCTTGTATTGCATGAACACTTACAAAATACACTTCGGTTAACCGTATTATAGAGATAATATCCTTTTCGTGGTAGTATATTACATTTACAAATACTCAACTCTCGCACTCCTGCCTCACTCAACCTACACAATACAGATTTTGATATAATGCCCTTCTATGTATACGCAGTATTTTATTATGTCATATCATATTTATTATTAAATAATATGTGTAACTCTTCCAGCAATACAATCTGTTTCATGCAATAATACAGGAGCAAATATAATATGCCCGAGTTTTACATACATGGCTAGCCAAGCCGAGTAAAACTGCTCTTATCGCTTTTGGTATTACACAGTGAACCTATCTATGGCATTTAGTTGGTATGTGTTAAACTAGTAGCTGCATTAGCTAAGCATTTAACACATTCGTAGAGGAACTACAATAAAGCTACTATATTGCATTATTGTAGTTGAGAATTTATTGACTTCCACGAACAGACATTCTTCAGCATCAAAATCATGGACTGGAAAACTAATACAAATCAGATCAGATTCGTTCCCTAAATATATTTTCGCTTAACTGAGCAGACTCTCAATCTGAACACATTACAATTGTACAACTTTAAATTATATTTATTCTACAAAATGATGTCACACTTGAGAAACTATGTAATAAATATTTTCATGTAGTAATTTTGCATAATATGTAGTATTCAATGAATAGCTATACTTTTCTTTGTATCTAAAGTAACGTCCTTATAAATAGATATTAAATTAATTATACAACAAGCTTTACATATTTTAATAGTAAGTCTTTTCATAATTGATTGATACTAAAATTACACTTTCTTTTGTATACCAAGGTACATAACAAATATACGCGTAAATACTGATACGTTACAAAATATCTAATTAACATAAAGTACGTACTAATTTGTACATAACATTTGTATCAAATGTATAAAAATGTTTCTATTTTCACACGCCAATTATCTATGTGTATATAAATATGTACCTTAGTACAAAGTTTTTCTTGAGAAATATTAATTGGCTCCACGCCACAAAGACACATCAGTAATTAGTGTATGCCTACATAATAAATGGAATTTGATTGAAGAGTTGAGAAGGAAAATATTTATACAGTTAATAATAAGGTACTATTAAGTATTATGAGTGACTTTATCTATGTCATCAAATACATAAAATAAATTCATCAACTAGCCTAGCAAATAACCAGCCTTCGCAATTCGCATCATCAATATATGTATTCATGTTTACCTTAGAGATAGGTGCCTACACATAAATAAATAATATAGTGTCACGCTATCTGACTAAAAAGTCGAAGCTCTAACTTGACTGTTAAGCACACAATATGTAAATTGGCCTCGACTAGTTCCCTGCAAACTCTTGCACTATGAACACGTACGTATATTACATAGAGCATAATACATAAATATGTTACATGATACGTATATTGTAGGTTGGTTTGGTAGGAAGGTGTGTAATATATATTTATTCGCATCCTACTTGAAAAACAAGAGCAGTGCAATGCAAATACAAATCAGTGTATGCTATGTTATAGCTAGCTGAGTTTACCTTACCATCCATACACAGACAAACACACTCTGTTCAAAAGTAAATTAATCGAGGCATCTGTACATAAATGGGCGTTCAGACTCTAATAAATCCGAGTGAATAAAAGAAAATTTAAAGCAAAAATGTAATGACTAACTAGCAATTATAAATAATAAATGATGTCAGATGCTGGGATACTTACGATGTACAAGTATCTAATTAGGTGGTTCTATCTTGTTCTTGTCTTTATTCACACACCAATTAAAAAGAATTTATTGCAAATTAGCCTTGAACATAAAGTGAACATCGTTCATGAATTGTTTCCTGTTTCCCCATCGTGCTGTCCATGGAAATTTGCCCGTTTTCAGACAAACCCCAATGTAGGCATATTGCAATGCAATGAACTTACTCAGTCCGTGCATATCTGTTATGTATTTTGTAGCTCTAGGTAAGCCACATTGATGTGCATTTCTAATTTGTAATGTTTCTTTTACAATCATAAGAAAACTTGTTAGAGGGATACGTTGTACCTATTGCATGAGATTAGGCCACTAAACAAACAAATAACAGTCTATGTACTCTATCATAATACAGAAAAAACCTGACCAAAGTTGTTATAATTTTATAGTATTACTAACAAGTATTTTGTATCTCTATAAAATCAAAGTGTATGTAAATAGATATTAGAATGTATGTAATATGCTCACATACATAAAGGATGCGTTGCTGAACTCACTCGCATAATATCATTTACGTATTGTTAGTTATTACGCATACACACGTAAGTAAAAGTAAATAGGTACCTTTAAGGCAGGTAGTTATTTAATAGTTTACCATTCATTGCATGGTATTGTATGCAGATACCTACCTAGGTAGGTTTGTAAAATTATCGTATTGTTTATTGTTAGTAATTTATCTTGGAATTTATATGGAAGGGTGCAACAACATTGCTTAAGCTGTTCATCAATTACTTGGAACTAACTAAGAGCATAATATCATGACAAGCTCCAGCAGGAGTTAACTATGTTCAAAGAGTTAACGAGTGAGATAAATAAACCCGTGTTTACTTTGACGGTAAAAAATTAAAAGTGGTGAGGATTGGCGGAACAGCAATAAAAGGCATAAAGGCAATAAAATAATGAAATGTGTGCAAAATCAAATAATCTAAGATTCCGTGATAGCTGAGCATCTTGCCACCAGCACAGTAGTGAGCGACAGTACTTCCTTTCAATTGAGCCTAATAGGACGATAGGTGCTGAGCGGACTTACAGCAACAAGTTTTAGTCCCCTCCTGGTTATTTGATCGTAATTTTATTCTCCTGCGGGATAAGACAACCAAAACTATCTAACTACTTACACAGCTAAGAAATCCATTGCACTGCACCGACTCGTTTTGTTATAATGTGAACTCACGTCGTATTTATACTTATGAAATAATTATTAAGTTACCAACTGACTCCCAACATTGCATTGCATTATATGTTGCCGTTTGTATTCGAACTCCGGTTGGATTAAACCGTACTAGTAAGCATTGAAGAAAACGAGCAATCCCCCTTGCGTACCAATCTAAGCTAGTAGTTTGATCGGAACTTACTAGTATGGACTAATCAAACTATGTTATATTGATCCGTAATGACCAATACGTACTGATCGTTGTTTTCTTAGATTTTAAATGAAGCATGGCTCACACCATGGGTAATAGGAAATATTCATTAATTGAACACGGTGTTTAAATATTCCCCATGTCTGTGCTGAAGAAATTTTCATGAATGTTACTAGTTGGAAGATTTAGTACTAATTGGCGAACACGGATCAATCTAACCTAGTTTGTATTAGTCCTTAAGAGTAAGTTCCAATTCATACTAGGTCATATTGATCCGTACTGGGGATTCCCCGTTTGTATTAATCCGTACTAGTATAGTATGGTTTAATTCAAACGGAGTTCCAATCCACACGGCAACATAATATACATTTAGTGTTCCCATCGGTCCCTCTGGATTTTTCCCTACGCTTTTTGTTTGTTAATTATTCTTTCGGCCTATCTATAATTTTACAACTGTGGATATAGAAAGCATAATATCATAGTGCATGTTTCAAAAATATCCTAGTTACATATTTTGTGGATGAAATATATAAGCCAGTGCCATTTTGAAAATAATTCTCTATCCATCAAAAATCGTTTGTCAATATATTTTGAAACTTATGTAAATTCGTACGATGTGCTTATTTGGTTTTACAAAACCATAATTTGTGGAACTTGAAAATATACAACACCAAAATATAATGTAGTGGATTACAGATTTGGAAAGAAGGATCAACTTTTTCTGCATCGAAATGAGAGTGGGACCGTGTGGAGCACTAACATTTTGTTTGACTAAGAATACAACCGGACTGACACTGGGAACTGAGTCGTTTTTCAAGTTCGGAAATGGCTATATGTAAGATATTTATGTAGAGGCATGGCGCTCCGCAAGTGAGCAACGTATATTATAACTTAATGTGAGAGATAATGGAACAATGCATGGAGAAGCTTCATTTATTTTATTCTATAGGTATACATACACATAATTGATAATATTTGGTAGATAAAATATTTATACATTCATTGCATACCTGCACATAACTACGTACACACACATCGATAAAATACCTGAACTGAAAAAACCGCATCTAAACTATATAGTTATTGTTAATAGGTGTGCATAAAACTGCAAAGGACAACATAGCTGGTCGTGTTGGTTAGTATTTACTACTGTACGATCGTAAGTATGCTAACATTGAATTTAATAAAAGTAACAAACCTGACGAGAGTTGATTGTTTTTTATACATATAAAAATATTTTATGCGTGTAGGATTTTTCTCTGATCAGGTCAACATTGTTCTTTTGACAATCCAGCGTATATTCTTTCCATTTACTATCTTACAAAATATCAACGGCCTCAATACATTGGTAATCAAAACCACAGCTGAAACGATCGTTTAACTATATAGCTATTGTTTTCAGCCGCTTCTTGATTATCATTATATTTGATGCCGTGCTATACAAAGCAGTATTAAGTATTTATATAATGCCATCCTTGCCAAAGTTTATTTAAGTCCTCGTTAAGACGCTTAAGTTCAAGTTCAATTGTATTTAGTGTCCGTCTTATACTTCCTGTGCATATTTATTTTTTTTCGGTTCTGATTCTTCTGTGTAACAATCTTGCCCACTAAAAATGGGATGAATATGTACAAGTAAGTGGGTAATGTAGGTTATACACCTACAGAACCATATTTCATTGGATGTTATAAATGTTTGAATCAAATTACATGGTATGATGCTTTACTGACACAAAAAGGATGATTTTCCAGGTCATTACTAATTATCCTACGCACAAATATAAAAATAGTGAATGAGTATGGATCTTTTTTTTCAATGGATTCGCTATTACTTAAGTTTGTTATATTTGCAACCAGTTCTTCGGAATGCTGGTCAGTTAATTTAATGGGATCTAATTTACAATTACTTGAATAGGCTCACCAAGGTGCTTTTAATGACCACAAGACAATGCCGCTTATCGTTTGTTATAAACATTTATTACAGACTACAGACACCCAAGAGTAGAATGACTTCTTCACTTGTCTCACAATCACAACCAGAATTTGTACAGTTACAATAATAGCTTCAATGGTTATTAGCAGTTTTGTTGTAAATTAACACAATTACTTGATTACGTACAAGTCAGTGTCAACAGCAAATAGAGAGACTAATATAATTTGTACACAACCTGAGACTGTATACTAGCAATATAATATATTATACTTCTTTACTGCTCATTACATATAGGCTGCATTATATTGAGTCTGGTAGCATTTAAATTACTTTAATCTGTTATTTTTAGGTTTACAACGAACTACATACCAATTATCCAACTGCACACAGGAAACGGTCTACAAATTATAAACGAATATAAATGCAAGTATAGAAATTGTCGTAAAAATAATGAGTACCAATTATTTTTGTACATAAATAAATATGTAATGTTGTAATGTAAGAGGTTAGATTAATGTTATCTATTTATAGTGACTAGGGTATTAATATGTAGATGTACAATTACAATAAAACTTACAGGATATTATTTTCATGTCCAAAAAATGTCGGTATCATAATAATTATGCCGTAGGTATTAACTGCACGAAAATAAGTACTACTGACTATTTACTACATATAGTAGCTTATATATAATAATTGTAGCTTGTTGTATGTACACACATGCTATAGCATACATCTATTACATTATCCTCTATAGTAAGTAAGCATATTTGAATTGTTGAAACTTTATATTATATAAATATACAAGGAAGCTCTGTGTGGGCAATGGGTATCATGTTGTTAATGAGTACTTTTTCATTGCTAACAATAAGATAGCTTTAGAGAAACAAACGCGTTGTAGTGTAGAGTGTAGAGACGGCTTACCTATTTACGAGAGAGAACAGTTTAATGGTAAAGAGATAGTAGGAAGGAAAGGGAAAGCCATGGAGTATGGTAGAGTCAGCTAGTGAGCTAGACAAGGCCAGGTGCAGGAGCACTTAATGTTCAAGTTTATGTCTTAAACATTATTATGATAATGTAAAGTTTGGAGGAATACGAAAGAAAGGAACATTTACTACACCATTACCATTTGAACGTGGAAGAAAGGCAATCAAGGGATGAGACCTCACTAAATTCTCTTGTTTAATGCTTAACAAAGTTTGTAAAGTAATGTAGTGTAAAGTAATGTGATGTGATGTAATAATGTAATGTAATATACTAAAGTATTCATTGCATGCTAACAACTTCTCAAAGCCTCTGCTGGGCTCTCCTCTCTCTATTATAATATTATTATACTCTCACGAATCTTGTTGGTTTTCATATTGTTACTAAAGTGGCTATCTAATATGTTGTGGGCCCGCTCTTATATGTGCCACACCACAGCTACAGCATAATATTATGTCAGTTATACAATAAAAGCTATATTACATTGAAGCAATTTTGTGTAAACAATACATAGGCACTTAATCCAATTGTTCCTATCTCATCAACAGACAGACCCCTAAACTAAACCTGACTAAAATAAGTGAGTGAATGATATTACACAGAACGGCAACATTAATCTACAGTTGTTGTTTATGTATCAACATCAACTATCAACCCATAGGTAACAGGCAAAAGGACGTAAGCCATGCAGCGGATAACTTCATTAGACAATTGGAAGTTGTGCACTACTAGTAAAGGCGTTTACATATAGAAATATTATTAGGAAATGAGGATTCTCTAACAACTTATGTCTGTAACACGGGAAATAATGTTTTACTGATTCGGTGGTGTTTTGGAATTTGATATTGGAAGATTGAAACACCTCCACTTATAACAAGAACTACTGATACTTGGTATTTACATATTATTACCAACCTATACAAACTATACATGTCGCAGGGGATTTAGTATACTGTTTTATTCGAATATTATTTCGGTAGAGTAAATTGGAAATTTTAATTTGCCATTATAGTTGAAGAGCTCCTTTCCAAAAGGCCGTAAGTGAAATTTTACAATTTTTCAGGAAATGATATTTTTGAATATCGGGCAAACGACTGAATATTTTAATGAAATGAGGACTGAAATACAAACTGAGGTGTAATTATTGGTAATCATACATTTGAGCACATGTTTAATAATGACTCTGAATAAATTTATTGTCATTGATATATACATATAGTATGACAAGGCCAAAACAGCTTTTTATATAGAATAAAAAAAAGGTCAAAATAAATTTTTATAATATGTAAGACGACTTAAACAAATCACATAGTTACATTGAACCTCATTATGTTTGTAAATATATGTATAAACACGGAGGTAATAATGAATCTACGACATACATACTCGATACAGTAATCTGGGTAAATTAACAGCACATAGCACATCACGTTATTCAGCGTCTTACATGACTGTTTCCCACTAAAATGTCTGTAGTACAAGCACATATTACACAATAACAATAAAATTTCCAGTTAGATAGACAAAAGCATATTCATAATCTTACAATAAACCATGGCAATGGGTGTCCAACTGTATCGGCTGTAAACTGATATGCGCAGTGAACATGCGCAATGGACGGGTTTTGTTGATGAATATAGTTTAAATGTCATATTAGAGACATTTAGCATTAAATTTCCACAAAATCTCACATTGCCCCATGTATGGGGTAAATTCCTTGTGGCAACATCTTTAAAGTGAGCGTGGCCACAACTCCATGGGGGTGTGGCCAATTTTACATACCAAGGAATTATTGACCTCCTCTTTCGAATTCGGGAAACAGAATTGAAAAAAGTTGACGCGTTCGAAAGTTAGAGCGTGGAACTCCGTCCGTCCTTACTTACTGACGGACAGACGTCAATTATTATTCCCATACTGTATCGTGCTGATACAGTTAACTAAAGTTAACTGGGGGAAGTCTTACCTGACCTAGTGTTTAGATACACACACATACCTATACTATACATAAATATCGTTAGGTATTGTGTACCTAATAAGTATTTAGAACGTAGAAGTTATCTGTTGCATAGATGATTCTGAAGATAGCCAAAATATAATAAATGAATTTTATGATGCTCGTTAATTCTCTGCTTGATTATGCTACTACTAACTGCAGTATACCTGACAAATAATATCACAACAAGAAAACTAGTAAAGTAAGTCATAACAGTCAGCATATAATTTTTTGCTGCAGTATTATGTTAGTTATTAGCTTCAGAAATCAGTAGATAAATATAGCAAAGCTTAATAGCATTAAAGAATATTATATAATTGTAAATATAGAACGGGAAGAATATTAGAAGTCGCTCATCAGATCACATAAAATGAGGAATAGCAGCCGCTAGCTAGCCGGTCTGCTCGCTTGTCTCTGTCTGTTCTGATGCCTCTCTCCGACCGTTTAGTTTCGTTCACAGGTCTTCTGTTGTTTTACAATTACTTCGTCTGTTCTTCGGGTCCGCAACAGTAGATAGATAATTAATTCTCCCCTGCCTCAAACAAGTTAATAACAGTGGAACTGGTCTTTCTCATTATTATTATCATAATTAGTCTATTTGTACATATACATAATATACAATGCAACTATACTATATTTCTTTTTGCTTCTTTATGATACTCTTTTAATATTCGGTATTCTTATGTGCTATGCAATGAATAAGAACTTTCTGGAGTGTCAAATGAGTAACCTAGACTTTATTGGTTTAAATAGTGAATAGTGAAAAGGTATGCCAGCTAACTAATTACGATTTATTTATCTTATAGCATTCTGTGTCATTAATTACTGGAAAGTAACATCAAAATATTGGTTAGGCGCTGGTATTCCGGTCCTTTGATATTATCCAGACAAATTGCATAGGTAGTATAGGACATTATAACATTATTTAACCAAGTTACCTGATTTAAATGGTTACAGTTTGCTTTTAATGAAATACAAGAGTGTGTACTAAATCAATATAGAAAACAAAAAAATACTTTACATTAAAGAACAGACGGAAACATTAAATATGAGAATGAAAACACAACACCGGGTAGAACGCTAAGCGAAGCTTAGTATTGTCATTGCCGATAACTTAAAAATTGTTTATGGCAACTTAAAATCGTAGAATGGCCAAATATTTTGTGAAATTATTTGTGCCTTTGTAGTTCTAAGGTCCGACTGAGGGGCTCCTAATATTATGGTAATGATCTTGGCTCAGTCTTTCTACTTATGAAATTGTTTAAAGCATTTATTTAGTATAATAGGAGGTATTGTATATATTTCCTATGGTCTGCAGAGCGGCTATATACTTAGCTGTGCTCTTTACGTGATTACTGCATATCTGCTTCCGTTATTCGTTGTCACGTCAATCCATTTGATTCTAACGATTCGAGTGGCTTGGTTTGGCGTTTGCTAAGCGGCGTGCTACGCTAGTGAATTGTACACTTTAATATGGACTGAATGAAATAAATGTCCCTGGAATATCTTACTATCGCGTAACAAGAGCCATAATAAGCGGTAGTAAATACTCACATAGCACGCACTTCTGCTCAAAAGTTACACCAGTATGTCACCAGTAAGTGATTTTTCTCTTCAACAGCTTCTCCAAATAGGAAAGCTAGATTTTACTAGTTGAGAACCATGCCTACTACAAATCAAACAACTGTAACTACAACCACGAACAAATGAGAACTAGAGACAATAAATATTACGCTATATGAACGCTATACATTATCCGCGTCCTAACTTTACTTATTGCTATTAGCTCCATTTTACATTTTCTAATGATTTCCGCAGTGAACCAACTACTAACATCCAATTGGTTAGTGCTTTTATTGGTTTGCGCTTAGGTATGGTGATATTACATAATAATGGATATAGTTGTTCATGAATTACGTACTACAATTGAAGCATGTGAAACTATACTTTCACTTAATATTTACTGCATGCATTAGAAGCTACTCTGTTCCATTGTAAATTGTGGGTACTTGAGATAATTTAATGCTTTCACCGTCCGGCAAACGTCCAGGTTAGAGTAGTGCAATAATTTTAACTTACCATGTTAAGTCCTTGTGCTAATCTTTATTCACTTTTATTATGTCGTATTTGTTAACTTTACTGTGCAAGCAATAACATGAAATTGATAATATTTATGCGCTTGTAAAAATTACTTTCCGAAATGTAAATCTTAACTTTTAATTGATTTGAATTGACCGATTGCAGACAACCTAGAAAGCCTCAGTATTCTTCATTTTTAATGATTTCCATTGTTTTTAATGTAGACAAGGTTTGCATATTTAAAATAATTAATAGCAGGTTTGGCTCCAACAGCCTATTGTTGCATTGCATTGCATGGCTATCTTTTCTTTTATGAGTGCAGTTCGTTAGTTCGAAGCAAAAAGTCTCCGATTTGAACAGAACCAGTAAAGGCGACTGGAGACGGTTCTTTAAACCAGCAAAGAAGCAGCCATAGCTAAACTAAGGGGATCTTTTAGTACTACCCCCGGTATTTATATTAAAAATATATCTCTATGTTATACAATTGTCTTATTAGGATAAATATACATCACAAAAAACGTAAGATTTAATGTAAATTAATATATTTTTGACTACTGTAAAATTTAATTTGATTTTTAGTAATTAAGTGGTAAATTTTTATAGGGTTTGGATGCAGGTTTTATTTTAAATAGGTATGCTTTATATTATGTACGCTTTATATCGTACTATTGTATCCTCTTAAATTAATATCTACTAGTTAGGCAGCTGAAAAGTGAGTTTAAAATGCAAGGCAATGGTTAGTGGACGACTGACGGCAAAAGAGCATAACAGTGGTTTGATTTGTACCGGCTGACAATAAAATGAAGGAGGAATAGAAGCGGAAGAGAACGAGTTTACTAATTTGTATTCGGTTGGGCATTTGTAGACATAATGGGCAAAGCGTAAACCCTTTCACTCCAGACCTTACGATATCTTGGGAAAAAGTGGAGTGGAGAACGATAATTTTATATTAAGACATTCGAGTAATGATCACGCAATGGCTTATCAGCGTCTAGACCTAATATTCACTGCAAGCAGGTCGTCCCTCTCTTTCTAGTCTTGGCTGGCATTTTCCACGAAAGCAAAAACACCAGCACAGATATGTATAGGAAATCAAAGACAACCAGAAACAGCTACACAGTAGGCACAACTGGAAACCAGAGGTGGGAATGGTAATTACTTGTCCAACTTTTTCGGTTCGATCCTTTACTACATTTTGTCGTTCATATATTTTTATTTTCAAGGAAATATTAATACGTAATTCTCCATTCTTGTCAATGTTGCATCAAAATAATATGTAACATGAAAATAAATACCTGCTGGTAATACATTTAGCTACAATTTAGAAAAAAAAGTTTATAATCTTTGGAAATGAGTGTTTATACAGTAAAGCCTCTTTAAAAGTTTTCGATTACATTTTTTGTAAGCTATATAAAGGTTTGGATTATTTTGCTTAGTTTTTGGATCTTGTTAGGTATCCGGATAGATTTCCTTAAGCCTCCGGTCGATCCTGTCGTCTAACTCTCGTAAATGTTCACCCTCTATTGCATACAACTCTACTACATACTCCCTATATTCTTAGGTAATACCACTTCGTGTTACGTACGTTAGCTCTTACTTTCAGGCTTCTATCTTCCGATACAAATAACAGAGTTATATAAAGCTTGCAACAACTTTCCTTATAACTTCACTTTCCCATAATATCATAAGCAACGAAGTACAAAAATACATTTGTACACGATATGAATTACATACTACTCTCATATTAATTTACACTGTCTGTGATACCCTAGAGACTTAATGTGCGATACTATAATATGTATTGTTCAGTATAACGGCGTTCTCTTACTTAATAGAAAGCACGTAGTCTCCTCGACTAGATTTCGTCGCTTCTGAGTTATCAACTGGATTTCACACAATATTGCAAAACTTTAAGGAACATTAACACCCACCAGTATATACTGAATAGCCGAGTGTGCAGCTATATTCATCCATTCATAGGAAAATATAACAAATATAATAGCAGGTTATTCCCGTATCAGAAATTCAATGAAGTTTAGTTCCTAGTTCTTATATATGTACCTACTATGTGTATAACTATATAGTGAAATTATAGTATGGCACTGCAAAATGCAATTCAGCATTCAACGGACGGAATGTAGAGCCAAGCCAGGAATTCTAAAGAATGTGCGAACGAGAGAAAAATCCCAAGAGCTATTTGATGGAGGAGAATTAGAGTTGTGGACAAATAGAATGGGTCATTAGCAGTGAATAAAGTGGACAGGAAAAGATTACTTGTGGATATGATGAAATAATGTAATAAGCCTTCTCCACTCAATTTCAACGGCACACAATGTTCCATGACATCCTCCTACATATAACAAAGAAACACTACCAGGTAGTGTTCAGATTATAGATTGCAATTGCAAATTCCAACCCAAATCGGGAAATAACTTATTACCGCAGGACATGAGAAATAAATGGAAACTAATATTTATTTCCATTGTACTATAATACTATACATAGTTACCTCCCGTCATAGCAGTATATAGGTATTTGGTATAGCTATGTTCTCTATGTACCCTTGAAAATATTTTAATTGCTTACTATTACTATTACTATTAATTATAAATATACGTGAAGTTATACATTAAGACATACTAGCATATTATATAGCATGTAGGTATCTTAACAGAAAACGACTAAAAGGCAATAAGGCTACGAGCGAATTTACACAGACAGACGGCGTGGTTAATGGCAAGTAGGCAATTGGCTAGACAATAAAAGCGAGTAAAGTTCTATTAATGGCAGAGTATTATGTGAACAATAGGTGGAAGATGGGATTCAATTCAATTGAAAACCTTTGAACCAAACGATTTGAGATATTATATTTAACTTGGGAGCACGGGTTCCCATATTACATCAGTATTCCAATATCGTAGCGAGGTAGAGAGCGCTCAATCGGTTACGAGCGTAGAATTGTGCTACTTTTGGAAGAAGGGAGAGATAAATAAAGTGATCCAGTTGATCACCAACCAACTACTAATACAAATGATGGATATTAGTACCTACGCAGAATAGCTGTTACTAAATTGTTTCCACTTACTCCAGCTTTTGCTCTAGTAGTCATTGAATGTTATTCGTTTTGTACTCGAAATACTTTTAGTATTTGTAGGTACAGATATAGGAAGTTAAATGCTTACTGCCTAATTCCATTCTCTAACGTCTAACACTAACAGATCTCTTTCCCATTAGATGCTGTATAATAGGCTGTTAAATATATGTCGTATCATGATTTGATTGCATTTCAATGGTTCAGCTGTGAATTACATTAGTATAACTTTGATAGATGAGAATGAGTGTTGGTGCATGTTGGCTCTATTAGGATTTGCAGAGCTCGACAAATCAAAAAGGATTTCAACCAAACGGAGACGATGAAAAGTTAATGGGGAATTAAGGGAATTACTCATTTCAGTTTCTCTCTCGTTTGCCAGCATAAGTAATGGCATTTGACTTCTTGTCTATTGTATCTATTGATATATTATGTCGTGTGCATGTTATGAGCTTGAAAGTGGATTTATTTGGAGGAAAGAGTGAAATAATTATTACGAATATCTCAAATCTGTAGTTTCGATGCATTGAATTCAATGCTCTAAAGAGTACGGAGTAAATGGAGTATTTGAATGGGTGGCTATGAATAGCTTATATTATGTATGGTTAATGTACATAACTTCACTACTGTACTATTTAACGTAAAGCGTCCGTCACGTACTTACATATCCAATCCACTTACGGACGATTAGTAGAGGAACCCATACACGAGATGATCTTCTGTGTAACATAACGTAACGACTAATAAATACTTACTATCGTGTAATATTGCTCTAGAGTGGAATATTATGTGCACACCTTTTGGGTAGTAGCTAAGCTCTGGCTCTTGTGCTGTAAAGTAATAATAAAATCCTTTAATTTAACATAGGAAAGCAAAGTTGTGAACATGTGTGCTATGTTATAATACGTTATAATACGGTATCTAAACTAATAATATCACGTCTCAGTATTATACTTACTACTTACTGTAAATTAAATGTATGTAGTATGTGTATGTATGTATAGTGTGTAGGAAGGTAGGTTGGTTTTGGTTTTGGTTAGGTAACGTATGAGTGGTAGTAGTATGTGGCTTGGAGTGTTATGCTTAATGCAAATATATATAATTGTGGACACAAGTTAAGTGTAGTAGTATTATGTGTGTAGTGTAAGTGAGAGTGAGAGTGTTAAATAGAGAAGGGAATTTTTTGCTCATAGAATCCGTTTGTAAGGAGAGAGAGAGTGAGAGCTATAATTTCCCCGCATAAACGATACCCTGGCAGAGCAGGAAAAAAATCGGTTTTATTCGCTTCTCTCGGAGCTCGAGGAACCCATTGGAGCGGAGTTGGTGCAAACGGGCGGAGAACTGGTTTTCAGGCGGAGCTCTCACCTCAACTGAAACAAACCCTGCTCCCACTTTTAGTTCCATTCTATCTATCCAACTCTCGAACCTTTCTTTGCTTTGACTTTGGCTTCGCTTAAACTTACCTTCTTGTGTTAGCTAAGTGACTGTGTCGTGTACCTTACGTAGTAGTAGTAGTAGCTAACCTAATGCAATATTACGCTTACTTACGTTACGTTATGTTATATTAGAGCGACATTCTCCCACAAAACCAAAACCAACTTAACTAAACTAACTCTATACTTCCTCTGCATTTACTTTTAGTGTAAAATGTAACCTGACCCTATACATACATACGCTAACTAATAAACACACTCGCACTCGTCGACTCACTCCACTTAACTCAACTTACTCTCTACTATAAAGGTTTCTACTCTGTGTGTGTCTCAGTCTCACAGGTCTCACATCACATCTACTTACTTGGAACATACTACTACTACCTACTACTACACTAAAAGTACAAATGAACCCCAGAGAACACAAACAAGGCTTTTCGACCTATCTCTGTATCTATGTACAATATTTAACGCTAGTTTCCTATATATACTTACAGAGCTAGAGGCAGTTCAATTTTGCGACCAACGCAACACCAAACCAACTTGTACTAGTTATACTCACTCACACTTATTATTGTTAGCCCAATATGTTTTACACATTGCACTCACTTTATTGCCAACACCGTTCATCTATATATCTTGCAACTTTTAGAACAACCAAATGGACCTTTAGACTATATACAAAAAGACTGCTTATACTTATATGCAATAATATAACTTATTTTCCTACTCCCTCTTTTTACCCAGACCAGGCCAAGTATGTAGACAGCAACTATTTTGGTATTTGCGTGCTAACACATATATGCAATATGTAAGTACCCACATGTTATACATGAGTAATATTATGTATATTATGTAAACATATTAAATTCGTTAACTTTGTTATTTGTTATGTAATAGGTAGTATTAAACGGTTGACGATACATACTACATACTACATACCTACTGAAAGTGCACACATGCTTACCCGTAACATATATAATAATGTGTACATATGTGTAGGTATGTTACAATTTCCTTTGCATTTCTCCCTAATCAAACTCATATCCATTCATTGTTGACGCACATTGCTTCCTTAAGTTAATGCTACAATTTGTCTGCATTTCCAGTCTGGCTGGTATAATATCACTGACTTTCTACGTAGAAAAATGTACATAGCATGTCTTTACCCCTTTAATATCTGTCTAGCATACAATGATGATAAGCAATAAGCTAATGAACCGCATACTACATAAAATTTATATGATATACCATACAAATCCTGTTGTAACTTGTAACATCATAAATAGCACAAAATCTGAAATAAAATGCCGGGTGCCAAAAAGGGGTTTTCACAGGAAGGAAAGAAAGTACCAAATACTCGTTACTCGTCTGCTGTCTTCTTTCGAGAAAGAAAACATAAACCATCTACCTATACGGAGGATGATCTTACGGTTACGGCGCTTTGTTATTTAAGAGAGGGTCGTAAGGTTCAACTCAAATGTGGCAGTACCTGGTATTATGTAATAGTCTACCTTCTTTCTATATCGCACTCATAATTATCTCCCGCCAGCTCCAATTAGTAAAATCCTGAGCCAGATTTAACATACTGTTGCTGATAACTCGACAGTCGTAATCCACGAGAAATTCTCACATCACAGAGAAACATACCATTAAGCTGCTTATTATATAACTAGTTAAGAACGCGATAAACCTATAAGTTACTTGACGTGGCGACGCACGAGCCGACGCTAATTAATAAAGTATTCGCTAAGCTACATACTACAGGGTTACACTATACTGCCGTACCAAATATATGCTGTATATACATAATACAAAAAACTTAACAGAATTAACTATTAGTAAGGACCTACAGATACAGTAGGTAAATAAATATATCCTGCCTTCACTAGATTGTGCTTTACTTGCTACGTATGCAATTGTGTATCTATATATATTATACTTAGTTATCTGTATTTAACTAGTAAATACATAGTGCACTAAATGTAAAACCTAAGATTAAGCAATTAAGTAAAAGTAGGAGTAAGGAGACGAGACGAAGTCTAATAAATTCTTCATTCTGCATTTCAGTGTTCAGGGACTAACACCGTAGACGTGTAAGTAATGTCTAATGAAAAGGAGCTTCGGTGGAGCTAATGAGCTATAACAGAATTCGAACAAGAGTCACTCAGTCAGGAAGCTCATCGATTAAAACGCAAACGTAAAAACAGTAAGAAGAACCCGAAAGGAAAGTGAGATAGTAGTTAACAATGAGAAAGAATAAGCTGTAAGCTGTAACTTTTCTCGCCCAGAACTGCATATCATACTATTACGTAGCATATGACGACCCAAGTAGATATAATTGCGTGCAACGTATTTTTATTTACCAATGTACAGACAGCAAATGAAACCAAACGGAAAAAGAAGCTAGAGGAATTAAAAGATCGTCTAAGATAAATAAATAGATAGCTAAGCCAGCTAGTTTGTAAAACGAAAGAGCAAGTCGAAGTCGACTAATGCAAATATAAACAAGAAATGTTGCGTTCGGTGCATGCAAGCAACCTGCTCTCCTTTCAATTCAACTTTAATGCACTTTGCCTAAAGTAAGGATTCTCATGTTTGACTTAAAGTTGCATTTCGTTAGATTGGATTGAATGCAGGTGGAAAAGAACATCATCACTTGCAAAAATCTTGGGAATATTTCTATCTGTACTACATGATCGATCCCACATACTACGTAGGTATTCTAGGTATCATCTATTAACCTGATACATATTTTAAATACAGAAGTACTGACAAATAAATATGTACACTACACACTACACATAACTAACTATATATGCACAAGTTCTTAATAAACAGTTGAACTTGTTCTTGCAATACTTAATTATTTGTATTGAGATTTCAGACCTAAGGTTCATAGGTAGTGGTAGTGTTATAAAATATAAAGTCAAGGTAGTCTCATTCCTATAAGTGAAAAAGCAACTCTATACACACAAGTTTTTCCTAACTTGTGCTACGCTACTATACTCTAGTGCTATGTAAGTTTTGTTTAGTTTACTACTACGATACAATGAGATTGTGATAAAATGCTATTTAGTTCCTAGTATTACATGCATTATATTGGATCAAGTAAATACAGCAAATAGTAGTAAGTAAGAGGCAGAAGTGTATGTATGTAAGCGTATTATACGATCATATATGTAGTGCATGCTTTAGAACTAACTGGCTTTGCTATTCCTTTAATGCTGGGTACTACTGGGTGCTGGTCTAGTCTGGTTTGGTCTTCTCGTCTATGTCTACTATGCTATTGTGTGCTCCACGTTATGTTATGTTATTATGTACTCTATCTAACTCTAACTGAGCGACTTGGCTTTGGCTTTGGCTT
>JAQFYC010003257.1:0-21505 GCA_034694165.1 Tomocerus mixtus | reverse complement strand
TTTTAAACGGTTCAACCTTTTTGAATTGTGTTAACGGATTTCAATTCAAGGATAAATTTCACTTTCTCACAATGCCCTAACTTATTGGGGAACTTGTGATTTGACCAATAACGGACTATATTATATGGGGCGATGTGAGATTTGACCAAAAATGGACTGTATTATGTGGGGCGATATGAGATTCGACTAAATAATAGTCTTCGCTGGTCATTTATAGTGGTTAGTATCCAGTTTATTTATCTATAGCCTATAAAGCCATATCTGGTAGTAATAAGGTGAATGCAAATTGCGGGTCGTGAGTAATGTGACTTTTAAGAAATGTTTACCTAGGGCCTAGGACATAATGAGTTCACTGTGTGCCAACATGAACTGTATGTCTAAAGCCTAAAAGTACATTTGTTTGCGTACTTTCTCAATTTATAAGTAAACTGAACTGAGCTGACTGCAAGGGACTACTAGTTCCTTTATTATTGTACACACGCAGACACAAGTGTTTTAATCGTAAGTACACTTACCTTCTATGACTAAATAAATATCCTATAATCGAGCATACACGTACGACTATATTTTTTAAACAAAATTACTGCATGAAACGTACAGAAAAGATATCGCCTGCCTTGAGAAGGATAAAAAAAGGAAGCGTATTAAGAAAATACAAGATCATGATAAGAATGAAGGAAAGTTCGTCGGTAAAGTCCATGTCCTCGTCCAAGTAAATACATAAGTGAGTTTAAGACTTTAATAAGAATAAAAGACAGAGAGTTGCTTTGAGCTTGGCTTGAGTTGACTGAGGTCTGTCCTGTTTCTTGCATTACTGGCCTTTACAGCAGAGTAGCGGACGGAAGTAGAATCGATGTTTTGCTATCATTTGAATCATTTCAAACTTCACGGGATAAAATCATCGGAGCGTGCAGGAGACGAGAGAAGTTTGGGTATGAAGTGTAATGTGATGTGATGTGATGTACAAATACAAGTACAAGGCAAAGATGTAAGTAAATGTAAAGGATAAAGGAAATGTGTAGCACATTATATCTTAGAGCATGTAATATAATAGTATGTAAGTTAAAGTTAAAATGCAAAGAGTCCGGTCACTGTTTAATGTGCCTTGCTACGGTTTGGTATGACCATTCTCATCCTGTCAGTCAGTCAAACCGGCCGGAGGACATTTTAAATCAAGCGTATTAAATAAGAGCAAGACTCCTCACCATTTTTTGTGTTCTAGATATTTATACGTATATATAACAGATTCTGATCTTCCAGGTTGTTCTGTTGGCTGTTCCTTTGATATCTTAAGACTTTTATAGATAATTGTAAATCGTACGTCTCTCAAGTACTAGTAGTATGGCACATTCAGTATTCTGACAAAACCCAGAACTACTTATACTAAATATTATAGAGATTTACTGCGGCTACGTGTATGTATTAGTTAGAATGTACCTAATATCAGTATGTACGTACTTAGTATGTATTTGTAGTAATGTAATGTCCAATCTTTGATCATATATAGTAACAAGAAATATGAAGTCAAGTATATAAGTACTAGGTAAGTAGCTACCAGCTAACAAACGAAATCATGCAAACAGCCAACCAAAATAACGATATAACCACGGAACAACGTGATCTCGTTTTGTCGATCTATCTCTCTTTCGCTTTTCCATTCATAAATAAATGTAATAACCTTCCTATTTCGTTTATTCCTCAGCTCAGACCAGAATCAGACTCTCAAACAACAAGATATGATATGAGCAAACTTTTTTTTTCTTTTAATGTTCGTAATCTTTCAGTTTTTTGCGAGCCACTTCCTTTGACTCTGATTTAACTTAACCCTTCCCTACTGAAGATACCTTATTAAATATTATACGTCAATGTTGCGTACGTTATGTTACTCAATATAAATTGAACCATTTTGTAAGTAGGTAACTACAGATATCTACAAGACAGACTAAATAACAAACGCTCCATCCAGAAAACCTAAGGAAATCGATATAGTATTATGTTCTTTGTAAATATAGTATGCTTTTTGTATGAAAAACAAATAATATTATTTCCAAAAGTATGCAGTAAGCCCTATCTATATAGACGTTTCCAATCAAACTATTGAATCTGAGTCACAATTTTGTGGTGATTGAACGTGCGTATCGTTATCACCTTCTTAACATAACAATTTTTTGCTGTTATAAGAACTGGGTATATATAAAGACAGTTCGAGTCATTTAGATTGTTAAAGTTATCTCAACAAAAAGGACTGTTATTTTGAGGAATAAAAAATAGAATTGGCATTAGTATGGATTTATTTGCAAAGGAAAAAGTTTATTTCTTTGCACAAAGAGAAATTAATATTATAGCCTTGTAATGAGAAAAACTACTTCGCAAGAAGTACTTACAATGAAACAAACAGGACATTTCGTTTCTTATACAGTGTTTGTATGGCCAACAAGAAATATTAAACGTTTACGTAAAATATATGTGCACTTTAAAAGTTTTATTGGTATTTCTATGTAAAGTAAACTTTCACCGTTAAAAAAAATTCTAAAACAAAAAGAACTATATAGCTATCTATACTAATTTTTTACATAAGAAAGTCAGGTATCATTTTGTTTCATGTAGGTATAAGTATTACGTGTAAATGATGTTAGATTAAAGTAATAAGAAAGAGTGGGTACACACTATGGTACAAGTACAATCTGACATGATTACCTGGAAAGAGGCACCTGTGTTTTACACACACGCGAGATGCACGCGTTGACTTTCCCACGATTCGATTGCCTATCTATGAAGAGCACAGAGCACAGAGCATAGCAGATCATAATTTTCAATGGTGTGCCAAGGCGATGCCAGGCCAGGCCAGTAAACGGCTAAAGGTGCCTCAACATCAACACTAGTCAAGCAAGTCTGCAATCGCTCAGGACAGAAGGGGAATCAAAATCAAATTATATAACACTTTTATATTAATATATTATGATATCCCATTGAGAAAATTTGTTGCGAGTTGTGTTATGAATTTAATAAGAGTTCCCTTTCTATGCATAAGACAAGAAGCTAAAGAAATCCTTCTTTGATATCTAGTATAGGTAAACTTATCTGGAAAGATACTTGTTAAGTACTATTAACAGAATAGAATCAAGCCAGAAGATATCAAGAAAATAAGGAGCTTGTATGTAAGTACATCTTCTGGAATGATCCATTCATAATTTGAACCATCCGTGACAGATTCATGAATAAAATACGAACACATTATTTGAATCGAAAGGGAAAAAATAATAAAATTCTACCTGCCTTAGCTAAACGTGGACCTTTGCTTTTGCTTTGGTGCTTCCCTTTATCTATGTGCATGTACGTACAATACAATACAATGTATTATGTAAATGTACGTAGTGCACATACACGTACATCGGATGAAGTGTAATCATATGGAAGAAATCTTTAGAGGAACAAAAAATATAATACTAGCTGCGTGTCCATCTGTAATGAGTAAGTAGCCTGATGTTGTACTGTAGGATAATGATGAGCCCTACTTTTGATTGAAGTTGTTAAAGAAGGGAATGATTTTTATGAAAGCTAATCTGACTGCCAGAGTTAAATATATTGCGTAGGTTAAGTCCAAATAATTATAACCACTAGTATAAATATTACCCCATTAATAAATAGACATTACAATAAATCTCATCATTACTGCATTCTCTCAAATCTTTTAGATCATTTGTCCTTTTGTCTAAGAGCTCTCAATATTTTGTACTTTTGACTTTATGGATTACTCGGCTATACCAGAATACACTATTTGTCTGTTTGTAACCTGGAAACTTTAACATTTAAGTGCACCACATTTCGTACACTAAAATATTCTCACAATTGTATAATAATTAAGTATTCATATCATTATATTTACAAAATTGTTAGCATTAATTACCTTTAATGCAAAGAAGCTTTGTATAATACATATATCTACTATTTATGCTAAATACAAACCAGTCCTTTTTGGTAGTTTATGAAATGATGTTAAATAATATTTTTATGCAATTTTCATTGTCTTTGAATGCACAACACACTAGTGATTATGTTTTAATTTTATTTAGGCTTTGTCGGTATGCCTTTACATGAGAAACGTTCAAACAAACTAAATACAGCATCGATTCTTATTGAAATGTAGTTTCACAATGTCAATTCACGTTTTCTTTTAATTGTCAGTACATGTCCGTGTAGCATACAAGTACATACAATAGACACTCTACTTCAACATACATACCCATTTTAATATTATTTTACATTGCCCCAGGAGTCGAGTGGTGTGGCCTAATACAATACAAGAAGGCTGACCTTAAAACTAATTATCACAGACAATAGAGATGCGGAAAATATAGAATATACATTGAAAGTTACTAAATGCTTAAATAAACACAGCTTATCTTATTAAAATGCATCTTATCTTATGCCGACTACATTAACAATTAGAAAAAGTATTTCCTTTATAAACTATGAAATATTGGTATTACATGCACAACTTTATACAAACTCACTAAATGTATACTAACTGACAGCTTAATCTCTTCTGTACATTACTATTGTACCATTCCTTAAACATATCACTTTTACATAACATAATATTAGTATTTGGTATAATTGTAGATCGTATTTAATGTTCGTACGTACTAATGTAATGAAATAATAATTGTCTTTTAGCAAAATAGAATATACATAAAATATGTATTATATTATGTACAAGTACTGATGTCACTGATAATACACCTATTTGGAGTACCTCAACTCAATTTTGCTGATATTCTCAAAATTCTCGCTGACGCAAAGGACGGATGTTTTACGTACAAATGTACGTGTTTAGTTGAAAAACATGATTAATTGCTGTCATAACTTTGTAAGTTAGCAACATAAAACTTTAAGCGGTTTCTGCTGGGTTTCCTAAATAATAAGTGTCTGCTACTGTTGAGTATTATTACTGGTTAGGTACTGATATTCTGATTCTGATGTAAGTTTTATTACATTTCCATTGAAATGGATTACAGACTCTAAACAATTAGTTCCTCCCTCGTTCCTTCTTACGTATGTATCCATTGTGACCTAGTATGTATGTCTGTATCATTGTGTAAGTTTAATGCAAACACGATGTATTTATGTATGTTGCTGCACAATTTTGTTTACAATTCATTTACCCTGGAGGTTGGTAATAAATATAGAGAAATAAAGAGAACAAACGCATTGCCCTGCCTGGTGCCCTTCTCTTGACTTTCGTAGTAAACTGGGATAACTAGCGCAAATATAAAATTGTAGACGAGACAAAGGGAAGGGAAGTAAATTAAACTTGGACGGATGTGATGACTATTACCAAGGCCTCCAAAGAACACGAGGATGATCAATGTCGTGATGATGGTGATGATGATGATTGTCAGAGTAAATATTGGGTGAGCGTCCCTCTCGTTTAATGATCCTTTCAATTGAGTCAGAGTCAGAGTGATCGAACGGAATATCGACATCCATAAAGCTGCAATTATCCTGGCCGCTGCACTTGAGTACAAAAGCAAAATCCCCGTTAGGCATTCGCGTGGGAAGGAGAAATGTTTTACTGGCGACCTTAGGACTCCCATTCCCGGATATCAAAATCGGAGGGATTCTATCTAAACCGGGTGATTGCGATTTCATGCATTGATCTTCTTCGAAATTATTGTATTCACACTCGGAAGGTTGTCGATGCAAATCAGCCAAATGAGTTTTCAGCTTTTCCTCTAATTTCTGGTGAATTTGGCCCGATTTTAAGGAGTTAAGTGAAGAATTGACGATTTTAATGCATTCAGCAAATCCGTTTATGAACGGGGACTCGATGTTATTGTTTTGGTTGATTTTATTGCTAGCTGGAGTGTTGTTCCTTATATTTTTATTGGTGGAATCCCGACCCGAGGAGATGGAGCAGGATGAGGAGTCGTCGTCAGTGTCTGAGAGGGATGTGGAGCTCACGCTGACTTTCCCAAGCGGACTCTTGCTCATTTGATCATTAAGCGTTTGAAGATGTCTCACGGTCAATTCCAAAATATCAGCTTTCTCCAGCTTCGCAGGACGGCTTCCCTATTATCCACCATAAAGAAATAAAACACTTAATTTAGAAATTCTTCGTTTAATAACTAAAGCCGATAAAAGCATTTTCTCAACTAACTAAGCTAATCCACTAATCCCATCATTCCCTTAACGCATTCCCACTCAACCTTACTAAATAACACATTCTTAATGAATATCATCTAAAGATTTTTATTGTATTCTTATCAATTTCTCACTGCTATAAAGATACTCTTCAGACTTTTTCTCACAACCCAGTCCCACTTCCAACATTTTTTTCAACACAAGAAAATTGATACCTACTACTACCTTCTTTATTCTTGACCTGACCTGCAGGAACTGGACCTTTCCCTAGCCTGGCCTGGTCTGGACTTGAAGAAGTTGAAATGAGCCTTCTGGCTGTTTAACTACCAGAATAGAAGATCTTATTGCCCTGGCCTGGCCTTATTAAGTAAGGCATTATAATATGATTATGTATTTTGTAACTAAAATCCCTTCCAGCATGGCTTAACCTAATTTTTAAGGAAATCAAGTCAAGCCAATCAACGGAGAATCAAATCTGGTAATTCTTCGACAGATGCACGCTAGATAATATGAAGTAGAATGAGATTGAGATGAGGATGAGCTGAGTCTATTAATAAACTTTGAGTAAAGTAAATAAGACTACAATAAAATATGTCTGTAGTACATGCTATGTAAAGGTTTCCCTCTCAAGTTCTCCCTTTCTCGCTCATTATTAAAATGAGCACTATACAGCAGGTAGGTAATTTTATTTAGGGTCTTATTCTTAACATAATGCATTGAAGCTAGACTAGGCCAAGTCAGCTACTCGTAAAAGTGTAATTAAGCCGACAGTTCAGCTTCTGGTTTTTAAATCTACTGACAAAGGTATCAAATTATTATCGTCTACTGATTTGACTTACTTTTTTCACACAGAAGCAACAAGAAGCTATAAAAGAGTTTTTGCTGCAGAGATTCAACATTAAAGCTAATGCAGCGAAATATGATCTACCTAATCTCTAAATAAGATGAAATTCAGATTGAGTTGCCTTGCCTAATAATAAAATCTAAACTGCTCCAGTTTTTTTATATTTATACTTATAGTAGATTGGTATAAACATAATATACAGATATAATAAATTCGTCCCTATAAACTATAACTCCTTAGAATCTAAAGATGTGAACTCATTATCATTTCTAATAATATTACCTGCATGCAAGTAAAAGCTAACTGTTTCTATTCGTTCGTGCATGGAAAAAGTACATGGTGTAGTTCTAGCTAATTACATGTAAAAATAGAGAAAAGATAGGAACAGGTGAGTTAGGTAAGTAAAGTGAGATAAAAAAATAGAACTCACCTCTTTTCTACTCGGAGCTCCGTTAGCTTCCAGCAAAATCCTTTTCAGTTCGTTGAGACTCTGATTGATTCGAGCACGTCGACGTTTCTCCATTAGAGGCTTTCTTATCTGTCAATATGCATTGAAAAATAGCAATTAAATCCAACTGGACCGCAACACTCAAATCCGTCAGGTAGGTACGGTAAAACAAGATTTCTAAATCTAAATCTCGTCTCAGTCTCACTAGTCCTAGTCAAATCTATCAAAAACCGACAGATACGCTTCGTATCTTAAATCTGTTCACACAACACAACAGGTCAACAGATTAAGGCCTCTTGTTATACCTCAGGGCCTGTCCATCTATCTGCTGGTAACTTATTTTGACTTTTATTGTTTACTGTTCTGGTTATCTGCTCTTGTAGATAATAATGATAGTAATATCTAAATACATAAATGTATTTAGTTCTTATATGATTCTACATTTTTGCATAACGCACTTAAACGAGACATGGAAAAAAGGTATCAAAGCTTTTTAACAAAACCTGAAGCTTACCCACCTATCATGTATAGTAATGCCATAATTCTACAAGATTAGAAAACTATCTTCTTACAACCTAAATGCGGTCTTAGAATTTAGGCTTGAAAACTAAAAGGGTGAGACTAATGATTAATAATAGAAGTAGCATTATTACGGAATATTTTATGAAATAAAAGAAAATCAGTGTTTACCTTCCGGTTTTCGGAACATTTCGTTTTTCCCGAAGATTTTGTATTCACAGGGACTGTATTTACATTAGCAGCAGCAGAATTGCTGTTGCTCTCCTTATTGTTATTAGCTGTCATTTTTTTACTAAAAAATAACTTTCTCCTTTAAAATTGTCACCTTATAAAAAGATTAATTGTGCACAATAAACTAATTCTCAATGAGAAATGAGAATTTCTTCAGTAATGTTCTTTGTGTAAGCAATGTCCAAAAAACTTTTTAGAAACTCACTATTACTGAATAACTGAGATCACCAAACGCAATTTCCATTCTCAAGATTGCAATGCAACTGCGATTGAACAACATAGCAGTTTATGAAAGAACGGTTGTACTTGAATGTACTTCAAGAAGGCACATCTATTTATTTATGTACTTACGCGAAAGTCAAATGCAGTTCTTGAAAAATTGCTAAGAGGAGAGTTGACAATGAAATGACCTGAGCTGAGAGAGCACGAGGCACAAACTGAGCAATGGTCCATTCATGAGTAGAATTTTGTAGCTCACTTCACATTACTAGATCACTCAAGAATTCAAGAAGAACAGAAGATTACTTATCTTTCTAACATAGTATATTAGGACTAGGGCCATAGCTTATGTAAAAGTAAGTAAAGTAGACACTAGGTACCTTACATAGATTCAATACATCCAGATACATATAATATTAGTCTAGCATCATAGTAAGTCACTAGATCTCAAGAAATTAGGGATAGCCAAAGAATAAGTGAGAAAGGCGACCAACACACTTCTTTCAGTTCTTATAGAGCTTATTAGCAGCTAATGTCTGCAAAGGAGGCAACGAAAAAGAAAATAAGTGTCTATCTCTATGTACCTACTTATGTATCCCTCTTCTCTGTCCATGTAACTACATACACACAGAAGCTTCTTACATAACATAGGTACACGTCTATTCTATTTATGTATCTGTATGTACAGTAGCAGTACAGTAGCATCTATTAGACAGGCCAACTTGCTAAGGTAGCCGAGATCTGAAGAGATTTGGATGCAATGAGCCGGAGGCCAATCTCTGCCTGATCCCTTCCCTGCAAGTATTCTTGTATTTCATAATATTATGTACTTGTTAAGTGCATTTTCTATGTACCTACACATGTTTATCTACAAACTTGGACTCTGGGCAATGCAATAGGAGAAAATTATATGAGATATCCTACTCTACATATTATTAGTTATAGATAATGAGCAAAAGACTGTGTATGTACATATATAAGTAGTTGGCTAATACATACGCATATCTCCTGCCCACTTTTATATACTTTATATACTGAATACTTATTACAGTACAGAGTACAGAAAGTTATGATTATGTTGCTCTTTTGTATAATATTAGTTAGAAGGTAGGTGTAGGTAGCCAAACCAAATCAAAGAAGAGCTTCTACAAAGGAACATAGAGAAATGTTGCCTTAGGTTTGCCTTAGTTTGGTTATTGGCTGCATTCGTACCACCTCCTTGAATTAGGTACGTTCAGATTTTGGATAATAAAATAAATCTCTCAGGCTCAAGCTAAGGGCTCCTATTTACCATCACATCACATCGCGTCACGTTATAGCAGCATATACTGTACTATTACATTCAGACTTTACTTATAGTTGATATGGATAAGTTATGTCAATGCTTAATATATCAGTACTTATTTGTGTGTAAAATGAAACGAAGCACTTGTGAATGTATTGAAAATTTACCTTGCTTTCCTTCTTATGTTACTTAAATCATCTTAAACTACTTTATCTATTTATCCTTATACCATTACACTATACTATAACTATAGTAGTGCACACAAAGATATTCTTCTTTCTCACATCATAGACCTCAAATCGGCTTGCTTTACTCACTCTGCAATGCAATGTCAGCCTTACTTACTTTTATGTGGATTTAAGCCTTGATGTAAGTAAAGTAATTGTATACACACTGAAATACATATCAGCTGTGTACTGTGCGTATATATTTGCTTATAATAATATTAAATAGACCTTACGCTTTTCTTACTTTGCCTTGCCTCATCAGTCTTTCGGGACGAGGAGCACTTTTACGCTTCACTTGCCTCACGACAATAATAATGCGTGCTGTTGCTGGATGGTTGGCTATTGTAAAGTCTATTGTTGTCATTTTATTGTTGAATCAACGACAAGAGTATACTGTAACTCAAGGAGATCTCTCTACTTCTTATTTCATCTATTTTGCTATCCTACATCATATCACTGTGCCATAATTCTCGTAGTTCGTAGATATTTACTTAGGTTTCGTAAGAACAAAATTACCCTAAAGGTATACTTATAAGGGTATAAGGTTATGTTTGTTGTATATTTCGAACTTGCTTAGGTAGTTATTTTATATATAAGCAATTAAGGAAGGATGAAGATCATTTGCGCCTTTGCCTTAAGGCACAATCGAATTTCTTCCGTGATCATTTCGATTTTGTTGGACCTTTGACGCAAAGAGAGGGAAAATCCATAAGTTAAAGCATGTACTTATACTATGTGTATGTATGTAGGGGTATGTAAGTCGGGGAATCATTGGTACAACAATAAATAATGTTTAGGTAATGGTATGAAAATAAGGAGTTTAATGGTTGAGTAAGTGCAACTTAGAATCTAATGGTGTCCTTTAACAGAAAATTGGAAATATATTAGTTGTATACATAAAGAGATCCCTTTTGTCAATAGTTATACATATATGAGTGGGTACTTATAATATAATAATAAGTAAGTTGAAGGGAGTGGAGTGTCCAGGCCAAGTTAAGGTATTTAAGTAGGAGAGGTTGTGATGAATATAGTGGGTAGTTAAATGAAACGAGGCTTGAAGCTTGCAAAGTTAGTGTGACATGACATGACTTGCGACTTGGCTTTGGTTTCCTTCCCTTCCTATTAGTTGACACGACAAGATTGACTTTGTTGTGCTTGAGAGCTGAGAATGAGAGCTAAGGGCTATATTTGCCACTTTCCCGGCGTGAAAAGATCTTTTGAGGGTGGCTATGAACTGAGCATATTGGACATGATTGACCCTCTAAGGACCTCATAAACTCTCATAAAAGACTCATTTCAAAGGGACAAATAGCTTCACGCTTTTGTCAAGTCTCTCAAAAGTCATTTTTCCACAGCTGCTCCCTTTATCTGAAGTTGACCTCCTTGAATCTCGATCTTCATATCAACTTCCACTTTTCTGTATTTCTCACTCATTCTTTTCAAATATAATTTAGTTGAGCGTAAACTTTACTTCTCTTTTCTATGTATGTAAGTATGTCTGCGCTGACTTGACTGACTGACTTCATTTAATATACTAATACAAGCTAGAGAAGATAATAATACATAAGAAAGCATAAGCTACCTAAACTCAGGCCAGTCTCAGTTAGCACCCGCAGTCTTATTGACAAATAAACTCTATTTTACATCACAGAACAGAACAAAACGAAGAAGTGCATTCAATATTGCATACCTACAAACCAATTCACTTCTTTTCAGAATTCAATTCCTTCAATAAGTCACTCAAATTCTCCTTTACACTGCTCAAAAGTATCAATTGACTGTCCTGCTCTCGTCTTTTATGCTTCGTGTCTATTCATTGCCGCATTAGAATAATGAGACTCGATTGGACTGGACTTACTTCTTATGAGGTGCCCACTTTTGCTTATATTATTTATCCTATTGCAATTACTAGCATAGATAAGCAAAATGTTAGCCGTAAGCTGACAACTGACCGTCGTCTTTCTGCTATGTATATTTTGTAGATATAATTGTAACAGAAATCTGTCAAGCCACCAAATACAGCCCGCCCGAGTGCGTGTAATGTTGCATAATTGTAATAAATATCCTTATAAACACGAATTGGAAATATTTAGGCTAGAGTCTATTGAAAAAATTATTTAAAATTTTGTTGTTTCTATCAACAATATAAATCGTTATCGGCGACAGTTCCTGGACGAGGATGGATTATCGTAAGTTGCGTGGGTATCATGAAAAAACAAGGCAGGATAGCGAACGCCAACTCGCCTTCTTTAGTATTGGGATAAGTTTTCTTCCAGAAGTGCCGGAAGACTCTTTCCCGCCCAAAACGTCCAGTGGGATCCATCTATTTGATTTCCTGTTAGGAACCACAGAGGGTAATCATTAATTTCAACTCAACTTGACTATCTTCACAAAATTCCTTCTCCTATAATTACAAAAATTATTTAAATATCATGTGTATCGTAAGTTGCGTAGGTATCATGAAAAAACCGGGTGTTAACTCGCTTGTTCACCAAAAAGGTCAATTTTGGTACATACATTCCGTCGCCTCGATCTCTCCTCCGTGTACATCTTCAAATGGGCTGGAATCAAAATAAAAAGGCATTACTTCAATGTGCACTAAATAAATTATAAAAACTTACAGAAAAATGAGACAACTGAGTGCGATTTTTGTCTATTTATCATTAGAGGAAAACATTTATTACTGGGTACTTTGGTATGTACCTTCATTTTCTCTAATTCTGACTAGTACACTTTCTTCAGTTGTCCCTCAACGTTGCGGTAGCACGGTGTTCTTCCTTTTGTTCACGCTCTTGTAAGCGACAAGGCATTCTAAGACACGAGGAATTATTAATTGTTAATTAATAATTAATCTTCCTTAATATTGAACTAATTCCAGAAAGTATTTATGTAATTTCAACACATGCACTAATATTGCTTAAAACTAAACATTAAAAGATTTTGTGCAAAAAGCTACTCACACTAGTTGTCAACTCCCATGTTTTCCGAATATTCGTCACGGTTAAAGAAATACGATAAAGTACTGAAATACAACATAGCGTTAACATTTTGATTGCAATTGCACATTGTATCTTATCAGATAATACTTCCGGAAGACGGAAAGTGAACTGTAGAGGTTTTTGGTTATTTTGAGTAATTCCCAATATCCTGTTTGCTCTGTGTCACAGTCTATACAGTCGATTTGGTAGTTATTTTTGTTGTAGAGGGTCAAGACAATTCGCCGAATTCTCTAGACAAGCAATTGGGCAATCTTGCTCCTCATAGCATCCTGGTAATCTCTTCGCATTCATTCATTCACTCTTCCGCATTCATTGACGTAATGTCAATAGAGTCGGTTCGGTAGGTCTTGTTGTAGCGGGTCATGACAATTCGCCGAATTCGCCAGACAAGCACTTGGGCAATCTTGCCCCTCATAGCATCCTTGCACTCTCTTTTCATCTGTTCCGAGCTGCTCCACCTCGAGAACCACCTCTAATTCGCAATTCCGCATTCATTGACGTAATGTCAATAGAGTCGATTCGGTAGGTCTTGTTGTTGTAGCGGGTCATGAGACAAGCACTTGGCAATCTTGCGCCTCTTACCATCCTAGTAATCTCTTTTCATCTGTTCTATTGTGTAGAACAAGGGTACTACGATGAGTCACTTCCACGTTGAGAAGGACGTCTACTTTGTAGTTTTTGAAATTCCGCATTCATTGACGTAATGTCAATAGAGTCGGTTCGGTAGGTCTTGTTGTTGTAGCGGGTCATGACAATTCGCCGAATTCGCCAGACAAGCACTTGGGCAATCTTGCCCCTCATAGCATCCTGGCACTCTCTTTTCATCTGTTTCGAGCCGCTCCACCTCGAGAACCACCTCTAATTAGCATTTCCGCATTTATTGACGTAAAAAATCAAGTATTCCAGGCAACAACTCCAAACTACAGTTGAACATTTCGACTGCATTGAAAGTTGTACCTCATCGAATAATACTTCCGGAAGACGGAAACTGAACTGTCGAGGTCTTTGGTTATTTTGAGTAATTCCCAATATCCTGTTTGCCCTGTGTCACAGTCTATACAGTCGATTCGGCAGTTATTTTTGTTGTAGAGGGTCATGACAATTCGCCGAATTCTCTAGACAAGCACTTGGCAATCTTGCGCCTCTTACCATCCTGGTAATCTCTTTTCATCTGTTGTATTGTGTAGAACAAGGGTACTACGAAGAGTCACTTCCACGTTGAGAAGGACGTCTACTTTGTAGTTTTTGAAATTCCGCATTCATTGACGTAATGTCAATAGAGTCGATTCGGTAGGTCTTGTTGTTGTAGCGGGTCATGACAATTCTCTAGACAAGCAATTGGGCAATCTTGCTCCTCAAAGCATCCTGGTAATCTCTTTTCATCTGTTCCAGTATGTAGAACACGGGTACTACGAAGAGTTACTTCCACGTTGTAAAGGACGTCTACTTTGTAGTTTTTGCACTTCCGCATTCATTGACGTAATGTCAATAGAGTCGGTTCGGTAGGTCTTGTTGTTGTAGCGGGTCATGACAATTCGCCGAATTCGCCAGACAAGCACTTGGGCAATCTTGCCCCTCATAGCATCCTGGCACTCTCTTTTCATCTGTTTCGAGCCGCTCCACCTCGAGAACCACCTCTAATTAGCATTTCCGCATTTATTGACGTAAAAAATCAAGTATTCCAGGCAACAACTCCAAACTACAGTTGAACATTTCGACTGCATTGAAAGTTGTACCTCATCGAATAATACTTCCGGAAGACGGAAAGTGAACTGTCGAGGTCTTTGGCTATTTTGAGTAATTCCCATTATCCAATTTGGGTTTCCAGTTTAGGTTTTAGAGTGTGGGTTTCCAATTTGGATTTCCAGTTTAGATTTTAGAGCTTGGGTTTCCAGTTTGGGTTTCCAGTTTAGGTTTTAGAGCTTGAGGTTTCCATTTTAGGTTTCAGATTTCGTGTTAGAGTTTGGGTTTTAGATTTCGTGTTAGAGTTTGGGTTTTAGTTTGGGAGTAATAAATGTCTCTATTAGGCTATTTAAACTATTTTCATCAACAACTGGCAGTACATACGCACACCCACTGCCAAGCGGTTTATTCTAATGTCAAGTGTTTGAGATTTATTGGAGCCGAATTCTAAAAAAAGTTTAGACCCACTAATATTTAATTCTCTATATTTCAATAGGTTCGTAGCATAAAAATGTTTTATTGCTTATAACTCGTACAGAATAAAACGCGTGCAAAATATTGGTTTTTAACTTATAAATGATATAAATATATGAAGTGAATATATGTAGTGCTGTATTTCATGAATATATGAAGCATGAGTACACGTGTGCTTATAAAGTAAGTACTTAGTATGCTATGCTGAAAATGATGATAGCAAAATAGCAATAATAAACAATGTAAATATTTGGCATACGTACCTTTACCAATGCAATGCAATGATGTTACATATATTTATTTATGTTGAAAAAGTCTAAACTTCATTGACCACATTGAACCTTCAATGTCAAACGACTGTCCATCAACATCATTAAGTCCTTTGCTGACTGATTGAATGAACATTTCTATTGTAAATTGTAAGCATATTGCCATTTTGTGTGTGAGCAACGCAAAGACCAAACCTCTCAACCGTTAAATCACAAAAGCTATGGAATATACTATGGTATATAGCACAGAGGAAAAATAGGGTCTACATATTTGACTTTCTCAATTGTTACATGCATAGTTTGCCTGAAGTAGTATAGTATACTTAGAATCAGAAAATACTATAAGCACTGCGTGGTCAAAGAAATAAGTATATAGACTTTTGACAGTGTAACTTAGCTGCAGATGTTTTTAGGTGTATTTTTACAAAGTCTGATAAGTACAAGTTTAAGTATAACTCATTAAAAGGTATACATAAGTTTATTGCTCGCGTAAAGTATTTTTATGCACAACCATCTTTATCTACTGACAATTATGTGAATACATAAGTCAGCATCTACGTAGTTTAAGGATTTTTAAATTACAGTTTCGTTTCAACGAAAAATATCTAAGGCTCTTCCAGGACAGTTTGGTTTGTGAATGAGTTTGAATTTGAGAATTGAGTTTAAGTTACATAGTCGTTTACTAACTCAAACCTAAGTCACGGTGAATTATTATTCCATTAGGTTCCTTTGCTCTGCCCGGCCCAACTTGTTAAGGTCGCTTTGATTTGTTATGATATACAAGAGCTGAGGATAAGATACCTGCTTTCCTCGGCTTGCTACATATTGGCCACACAATAATGTTTAGTAAGTAATTTGATATTAATGTATACCAGCAGCCGAGAACGATGAACCAAGTACCATTGGAATGGAATACCAAGCTATAGAGGTAAGTACTTACTTTATACATACTTACATAGAATGCGGGATTTTAAAGTACCTACTATTTACCTACTGTTCAAAATTGTGTTGTATTTTATTTACTATGTATACAAATGCTTGTGAATAGAGACCGGATGTATAAATGTACTTATGTAGGCATTTATATGCCTTGAGTCTTAAGTTTCCTTGTGAAGTATGTAGTAATAGTGTACTAACAGAAAACCTAGTTTGTCAATGATGCATGTTAAATGGTTTACAATATGTAGCATTAACATTCTAATGAATTCCAACTTTTAGACAGCAAACGGTTCCAACCAGTCTGGTGGAGCGCTCAAATATCTTATACTATATTATGTTGTCGGTAGTGTATTATTGTAAATTCATTAGCTTATTCTCTGTTCCCCGACAGACAGTGCAGTGCCTATGCCCAAATACTACATAGAATGTTAGTCACTCACATTGCTCAATTAATTCAAATATAAAATAAGTGTGATATAAATGTAAATGTAAAGATAAATCACCTGTAATAATTAGCATGAGTTGCAAATTTTAGATCATTAAAGATTTTCAATAAGCATTTAACTACTGTGACGATATTATATACACAAGACATATACAAGTTCTTAATTAAATAAATGAAAAAATTGTGTCAAAATTGTCATAGCTCACATATCTGTACTTAGAAAAAATTTATCAAATGTAAAGATTGCAATTCCAATGGTCTTCTATTGTAGTGTAATGTAATATTTTGGAGAACTGTTTGTATATCACCCAACACTAGTAACTCATTGCTTTGAAATGGGACTCTAGACTCTACCCTACTCAATAGTTGTGTTGTGTATATGGCTGGTAAATGAATACAATCTATTTACAATCAGTTAATTATGCAAGCATTTCTACTACGTACCGCATACCTACATGAGTACGTAGTTGGGTTTCAGTGAAAGCGTCTTCTGGACAAATAAGTTCAGCTTTAGCTCTTGTAGTTGATAGTTGATGTTATTACATGTACAGTATACGTTGTTTGTCAGTAAGTATTTGTGTCTACATATAGATCAATTTTCATCTCACTTGCGTTTATGTAAATATAACATGTTGGTAGTAATTACGTGCTTATCATGACTTGTTTACAAGGTAAATGCGTCAAATATATATTATGCTAAAGTATTATGCACATTCTATCTACTAGTGTATAGGTATACGTAAGAGTATTTCAGTTTAATTAATTGATGTCATAGGATTCCTACGATTGATAATGTATGCACTTATGCGTATGAAATATTTTCCTTTGAAATGTAATTTAAGTAACCAATTTAAAGTGGATCGAAAACAGCAAGTTTTTGGAATGGGGCGGGACATATTTAGTTACGTGTCGATACGATGTAATAGTATGTATGTATATAATATTTTGGCATAATATATTAACAGTATGGATACATATAGATAGCATATATCATATAGTACTGACATGCATTCGCTTAGAAAATGCTTAAAGTATAAGTAAGTATTTAGCTGCATATAGATTGCAGTCTTACGTAATATTTATTACCCTCCTTGTATATATTATTTGTAATTTGTAACTTGTAAGTGTTTAGTATTCTTAAGATTGGAAATGGAAAAGTTTTGGGAAAATAAGATATCAAGTTATTCTTTGTATTCTTTAATGCGGATGCATCCTAACCTATTTGAGACTATACAATTGCCTGTATCCATTTATCCTTATAGTTTACCTGGATGTTTATAATAATATCCTCATTGAAGAGCTACCAAAATGAATTACTTAACAACACTTAATGTTACTTAGAAGAGGTTTTGTCCGAGACTAATTTTTCTCATTGACAATGATAAGGGAATTGTAATTGTACCTATATAGCTTCTTATCTACCTACAGGAAATTCTTACTGCGATTAAGCACTCAACTGAAGTTAAATACAATACAACTAAAGCTACGATTACACAGCAATACTGTATTTATTGTGGCTATTAGTAAATGAATTTCCCTGACAATAAATAGATGACAAAGATTGGGTGCTGATACTACGGTGGCCACATTGCACTGTGAGACAGGTGGCCTGGCCTGGACCCTTCTTCTCTACTCTAAGTAATGTAATGAAGTGTAATTGCTCTGCTAGAAGCTCTGTGAGGCTACCAGAGCAATTCGGTAATTGCTGCTGTAAATGTTTAAGGTAACAAACAGCAAACAGCACCTTCTCCACTATTTTAAGCTTGTGGAATGGAAAAGTGGAATCTAGGTGCTTCCTCGGGTCAAATTGATTCTATCTTTCACAGACAGTCCAGTAACTACTGCTAATGCTATACTTTACACTAGTTATGCAACAGCATTTGTTTATTGGAATGTAAATTACAATCAACCAATTGTAAATCTATCAGGCTCAGGTAAGGTAATAGAGAAAAGGAGGGAGTCGTTGCACTGGTAATAAAAGACATTTTTCAGAAACTATTAGTAATGTATCGGCAGACTGTAGAAAAGTACAAGTATAGCATTGTTCCATTCATTCATTGTTACATCAATGCAATTGAAAAGTTAAGGTATGTTCTGCTACTAATGTAAAATATGTAATTAGGAGACCCAAAGGGCAATACGTGATTCAAAGCTAAAAATACCTCGCAATCTAAAACTTTACAGATGACACGCGCTTTGGAATTACAACTGATGCTGTAGAACACCAGTGTATTGTACTATGTTATGTAACAGGAACATAAGTGGTCGTGTAGCACTTGAATACGTAATGAGTGCTGAAGTTTTATTTTTAGTTGGGAACTGTCTTTGTGAGTGACTTGTGAGTGGCTGTTGTAAATGCATAGATAATAATAATAATAAATTAAATCGATTACTGGCAAGCTGTTCTTAAGAGAAGACATGTCTGTAGAGATGCAGTATATCATTTAGTAGGTTAGTATATATGTCTACATATTGTATGTAAAAGATTTCTACTATTTTTTAACAACCATGCTGCAGGTTGAGCACTTAGTAAACTAGGCAAACCAATAATTTCCTAAATTGGATGATGGTTGTAAACGTGTGAACCAAATACTCCAAACAATAATATGTTTGTTTGTATTTTGTCTGAGTGACCTGTGTGGCTCGTTTATTGTTACACAACTCACCTCTACTTACTTAAAATGAATAACAATAATACTTAAGTAGAACTGCTTTATTCTTTGAAAGTCTAATACTGAACCATTATTTTCCAGTTTAGAAGATGAAAACGGATTTTAATTGAAGACGAAACAGATATTTATCTAGTAAGTATGAAAAAGAAAGCAGAAGCAAAGCTCATTCTTATGAAATGTCATGAGAAACTAGACAATACTTACAAGTGGAAAATTTTGTGGACGTTATAGGTTTGTCTCACCTCTCACCCTTGCATTACGTAATAAACAATATGCTGAATGCCTATGCCTACTACCGTAACCGTATTTATAACATAACATAAGAGTGCAAACCATGCCGAGGAAAACTTTAAAAGGTTTAAATTGTTCAGGACAGGTTAGGGCATCATCTATCTGCTACGGTCTGTCTCTCTCTTAAGATAGTAGATTATCGTGAATGTGAAACTTCATAGATAGAGGTTTTCTGTAAACCTTCATTGAGAATTTGGCTTGTAAGTTGTAATTACTAGATCACGTATTCATGTAGTATATTTAATAATTTCCAATGCAATCCAGTCATCTTTCATGTACAATATGATGTATGTAAATTATTTTCTGGTCAACTTTTAATATTGCTTACTGAAGGCATCAATATCAATTCGGTAGAAAATGGAGCATTTACCTGATACTTAATTTCCACATATAATATATAGTATATCCCTAGCTATAATGTTTCTTATCACACCTTTTTAATTCTTTTACGAGAAATTGAATCCTAAACTAGCAAGGAGAGATTTAGAAAACGTTGTTTACCATATACATGCTGTCCAGTCTCAGTTTTCTCTTGTGTAAGTACAAGTACTACTACTGGATGCATTCAGCCATGAAACCTGTTATGTATGCACATTCAACTTGTAGACTCTTTTAGGAAATAAAAATGTCCCAATACATTGTGAATCCGGGCATAGGTGGAACTTGTCTGTTTAACTAATTTGTAATAGTATTATTCATATCTAGGTACTTAAAACGACTCTGGTATAATGTACATACTATATAAATATCAAAGAATTTTCGGCAAATAAAACCCATCGAAATTCGAGTTTATAGCATTTAAAGATTCCATTTACTTATCATATACTCTGGAACCTTAATCATCAAAATAATATAGTCCTAGGTTAATATTCCTATCTATACGGCACAACTTTAAATTCCATTACCGAAATAAATCGAATAAATTTCCAGGTTTCCATTAAAACTGTTATCCAAGTAAGAGAGTAAAAGTTTTCCTTAAGTAAATGTAAATCTTTCAGGGTCAAATGAATAATACTGGAGCATCTTGTCCTTTGCACAAACACGAGGAATGGAATCGGTGGTAGACCAAATAGAATACGAAATGCAACGAAAACAGAATAGCAATAATGTATTTCTTTAAAGATGTGCACTTTACGTCATAGCGAAACTTTCCTGGCGATGAATGGGGAAAACTCTGAGCTCCTTGTATGCAATTTACGTGTACGGAATGTAAAAAACTATCCATTTCGTATCTTCTATATATTTGTACTTGAATAAAGACGAATTCATTCAATTTTGTCATTCATTCATCCATTTGCATGCTTAACGCGAATCATTGCTTTTCTAGAAAGGCAAGCAAAGGTCTTAGTAGTATGTAGTTTTGTAGAGAGTCACCAAAGATAAGTAAAGACTATGCAGCATAGGGGCACTTTCGTCCCACTGCATATTCTAATCCTTTTCTGAATCGATTAAATAAATCTATACACCGAGAAAGGATGGAAAATCACTTAGAGATCATTTTGCTACATATAATACGATTACCTACCTATTTGTATTACAGATTCTAAACTTAAGATGGATATTTTTTAAGGATATCTTAAAAAAAGTCACCATTCTGGAAATAATTCACCTGCCCACGATTTCTGTATTTCTTGTGACACCAGTATTTATTTTTAACCATTAAGGTGTACTGGACGAGTATATAGATAAAATTTTCTAGATGTACTTGAAAATGGCTCACTCAGACAGCATGTTACAGCACAGGACACAGAAAGGAAACAAGTCAAAACTAAAGAACGAGAATGTGCGCAGCCCTCATTTTTTGGATGCGCGAAAA
>JAQFYC010003256.1:0-21507 GCA_034694165.1 Tomocerus mixtus | reverse complement strand
CTCTGTTCCTCAATTTTCCTATTCGTTCCAGTCTGGTTTCCATTATTCCGCCTCTTTTTTCCTAATGCACTGCTCATTGTTCCTTGTAGTGATGAATAAAAGCACTTTTCTACACTACAGGATCATTATTACACATGTGCTATCGCTTCATGAACTCTATAGTCCCATTTTAGACATTATTATAGACTCTTACTTTTACCTTTGCTTTTGCTACATGGTAAGCTCAATAGAAAGTGTAGAACCATGAACGCTATATGAAAGGGCTGACAAGACAAGACAGTGACAACTCATGCATACATACAATAAAGTTTTACATTAGCGAAGCAATATTATGGTAATAAAGACACGGAAAACTACGTAATGCACGAAAGACACTTACAATGAAATTTGAAAGGAAGAAAGGAACACTTTAAAAAATTACAATGTGGCACAAGTGATGTTGAACATGTAATTGCATGCACCAAACACAATTGTTTGTTTTGTTGGTAGTTAAAGACATTGAGACGCCTGGCTTGGCTTGGTCTAGCCTGAGCAAATCAAACCGAGGAAAAGTCATAGAAGCCAACTCTAAAAGTATATCGGTCGTAGGTCCGTCCGTCATACCGTCAAATAATATGGGGAAACTCTGGTTTTGTGGGCTTCTGTCACTGAATTTTCTAGTTTGCAAATTTTTAGAATGAAATCAATCGCATTGAAATAAGCAGTGTATCGTGATGACCACATCTTAAGTAAAAATATATTACTCTCTGCCAATGCTATGACCATTAAAATGCAAGTTACATATTCTGAGCTGGGGGTCCATTATTTTTGTGAAATAGAATTTTCCGTCTCTGTTTTAATAAAGATATACAGGGTGAACCCTATAATAGGATACGTGTATTTAGATAGGGAGTAAATAAATGTGTCACAATGACCTAACTTAAGATTGGTAATCCAATATTTTATACACCATTAAAAATCCCAAGTTAATGCAATTCAATTAAGCTTGGTTTCATCAAAATCGGTTGATAGCTAATGGGTCAAAGGTCAGATTGAATATAAAAAGTCTAAATATTCGAATTTTTCCTAAATACATACTCGTATCCTTTTATAGGGTTCACCCTTTACTTACAAATTAAAAAGAATTAATATCTAGTATATCTCTGTCGAAACGTTTATCATTAATTTCTTACATTTATGACAATTTTAATTGCGAAACAGAATGTATCTGTAGCAAAAGTGGGAAATTTTATCTCGGTACAGGAGTGTCTTAATGTTACCATGTACTTGTTACCTATGACATATATTGTAATAACGTGAAAAGAAACCCAAAGTTAAGCACAACCTCACCAAGCCAGGTTACTGGAAGAACCAAGTATAAGTAGTACAGTGAAGTCAAGTCAAAGTCAACTGCTCAACATCTCCATTAATTAGCGAGACAGACGGGCATTCATCAGCCTCCCCATATTTCCTCCTTGAAGACAGTTCTATTCTATTCTTTCTATTCTAATCTGAAATGTGTGCTTTTCTAACTAATGGTGAAGATAGAGAAAAGTTTGTCTTTGCTTGCTCAGCCTTAATGGATTTGCGTGTAAAGAATTTTACTATTTATTCAGTTTTCTTGAAAGCTGACGCTTCGTTTCCTTGACTTGGCTTTGGCTTTGGCTTGTGATTCACTTCAGCACATACATACAACTCAACTCAATAGGTGCAATACTTCGTAGACTTCGTACAAATACAAACCTCCTCTTCCCTTGGCTCGTGTCGTGTCAGTGTCTCTCTATCTACTTTATTCTTATAGCATTTCTCTTTCTACATAAAACGATTGTATTTGTGTATGTACTTATATACAGATAAGTAGAATCCACTTCAGTCTCTCCACTCTTCATGAAACACTTAAATCTGTTGTCTTTCGTCTCTTGAGCTTTTAGTTCTTTAGGCTTATCTTCAAAAATCTGGAATTCGGATTACATTTACTTGGAGATATCAAATGAATGCTACAACTTTTCTCTGGGAATTAAGATCCTAGCTTTTAAACAAACCAAAGAAATTTTATTTCACTGGAAATCTGTTTCTTTGACATTTTACTCAGTTTTAAAGCTTCTTCCCAATACTTTTCGACTTTGTCTAGTTATAGTTAGGTAGTTATTAGGTACCTTCGTTTGTGTCATGCCCAAAAAGTGGTAATACATAGGAATCACTTGGTGAAAACACTTCTGTACATGTAATAAGTTACAGAAATGTCAAATTAATTAATGAAACAATATTATATTGTACATTTAAACTTAGCATACGTACTTACGCACTGCTTTATAAGCTAAAGCTTATTCAGTGTGCACCATAAACTCAAATACTTAGCTTTTACGATATTATTGGCTAACATATTCAGTATACTATAGCATATTATGATAAAAATTATATTATATGAAATCTGTAGGTTAAAAATCTCTAATTAAATTAATCAATTTTACTTATACACTTTATATACATAAACGTACCTTCCTAATCAGTTCAATAATGTGTATTATGTATTGTAGTAAATAGTACATTGCGTAAATTGATGTTATTTTTTATCGAGAACGAGTGTGCAATGATATTGTCAACTTCTACGTAGAGAATTTCTTATGCAAATGAGTGTAAGTACATCTATGCACATTCATAATATAATATACAGATTCTATAACCCTTTGCGGAAAGAGCTGATAAGGAATATGGGGAATACAGCAATAGCAATGCATAACGTGTAATAATATGAATAAGGATACCAATACGAAACTATATGCCTTGGTTGGCTGGTTTGTCTGTTGATGCCTTGATGCTCGTTAGGTTTTTTGTGGGCTACACTTGACACTCATCGCATCGCTTCCAGATAAAAAGAGGAATCCGAGTTAAATTCCTAAGCATTAAGTTTCTTCTTGGATTACAATCTCTTGCAAGATGAATAAAGCCTTGGAGTAATTTTGGCTTGTGTTTTCTATTTTTAGCTAAGGATTTTCTCCGCTTTGAATTTACATGATGGATTACAATTACACGAAGGATTCCTCAAACAATGTACCCATAAAAGGATTTCTATGCTTCTACTTACAAAAATAATTGCATACCTTCTCTACAAAAATAATCAGAAGCAGATCTTGCAACTCGCTACACATAAACATATCCAAAGCAAAAGTGAATTTGTTTTCGCTGATTTCATTAAGTAGAATTACAAGTGAACATTATGTAATGCATTGTGTAAGTATAAAACTAATGGCAAGTTATAAGCTTTGATTTGTGCTTTAATTAGCTTGCAGAAGCATCCCGAACTCTTATTACATTGAAGAAAGGCACGTACACATACTAAATAGTTTTGTAAGTACATATTATAGTATTTCAGCTATTACATTTTACATTTATCATTTATCAAATTCTTTTCTATATGATGCCTAAAGTAATTGTAGGTACTTAGCAATAATAGCCTCGTATGTATTTGATATTTGAGAATTTGAGACTGCGAAAGGAGACCGTACTTCTCATATTTTACATAAAACCGTCAGATGACAATCGAAAAGCACTAGCTAATAACATTTATCTGATTTGTTAGTAAATATTTGCAAGATGCACACATGGATAAGAGCTCCTTCGCGGAGGAATCACAATCATCAAATAGTTCAGATAAGTATGCAATATGTAATCGACTCAGTTTAGAGTAAACAGATCCAGTTTCTCTTGGGAGGTCTCAGGTAATTAAATGTCTGCTCCTGTCGAAACTCATGTAGAGCATTTAATTTATTATGGGATACATTAAAACAATACATAAGAACAATTCTTACTTTTATTTTGTTAGCAGTCCGGTGCTGGTGCTCCTCTTTTTCATTTACTATCAACTATCAACTATCAACTATACTCAAAGACTCACAGCAAATACAAGCAAACCAAACAAGTTTCATGTTTTCTTTTACTCAACTATCTTAAAAGGTTGTTGTAAATTGTAATTATATTATGGCACTCTTTGAAATCTTTACGTTATAGTGTAACCAGCTACTAAATAACTTTTATAAGTATCTCGACATACACGCTATAGGATTTATGCAGAGATGACATAAATGGATCCATTAAAAGTAAACACGACACAATACTAAATCCAAAACATGGTTGGTTACGTCATCCGATAGAGAGACATCATTTTACATTTACATACATTTACTGTAGTACTTCACTTGAAAGTTGAAATCATTTCTTTATTTAAATATTTCGTTTTTTGTTAATTCACATTCAACATTACCTACAAATGCAGTAAAGTGGTCTGCAATCTAATAACTCGTCGATATGGGAGTCAGGATTGAAACCATTATTAGACAGAAGGGTAAGTTTATCCATTTAGAATACGATTTTAGTAATTCGTGGTTACAAATATTACAACCTGACTTAATGATTGTTAATATCAAATTAAAATACACGAATTTACGGGAAAACAAATAAGTAACATGTATATTTAAGCTACAGATACTTCTGTGCATTAGATCTAAGGTTTACAAATGTTCAAGAAAACTGTCTTAGTAAGAAAGTATTTACTAATTATGCTTTCCTTCGCCTTTGACTTTACAATTAGTCTAATTGAGAGCAATTACCCTAAATAATTAGCTATAGCTTCTAAATATTTTAAACATCTTATGCGGATTGAAATACCTTTAATTCTTCCATCGGAGATAATCAATTGTTTTGGTGCAGTCTGCCTAAGTCTTTTCTTAGAAAATCTATATAAGCTACTAAATACTTTCCATAGGTTGTTCTGCACATTTTACACGTTCGTTGTAATAGATATATTTGTGCATAGTCTTGACTGTGTACAAAGAGAATGATTTATTTCATCTGTCTCAATAAAATCCAAAGGTATGTTACAAATGTATGGAGGAATGTGTTAGAGCTGTTTCCCAATTCAAGCCATTCATTCCACAAAGTTGCAGCAAATGTGAAAGTTCTTCTCATCCTTATCGCAGCTCATCTTTTCTACCTATTAAATACAATAAATACGTTCATACTATGACAATACAATATACACTACATTATTTATCAGCCTTCGCATCATTCATAATCACAAGGCAATATCAATAAGGTTTGCTACATTTAGCAAAAGTTATCTGTAATTTAATGCGTATTAAATTTTAAAGAAGCTGAAAATACAAATGCTGACACAAAACATTTTAGAAAATACAAATGAGCAACTTTTCCAAAGATTAAAACCAGCAGTTTGCATGGTAGGGGGAAATACTTTTATCAAGTACACTCATATTTAAAGATTTTTCTGTAGACCCAGTAAAATTCAATATATTGTAAGTTATCAATGTCCAAAGGTATTAAGATTAACAAAAACGTCTCTACTGTACTTTTTAGTGATAAAATTTCATTATTCACTCAAGGTTTATAAAATCACTCTAAATCTAACTTTACTTAACATTAGTAACGTTTATTAATGCACTATGCACAGTTATATTGTGCTACAATTAGTTTAATGGTATTTTGCAGTAATAATTTAACCTTGCAAACATTTTGGAAATATTTATTGGATACAAAAAGCTTTTAGCAGGTACTAACAAATATTAATGATTGTTTAAAAAAGACATAGTACATAATGTAAGGGACAGTGAGAAAGTTGGCACAGCTTCTACTTTCTGTGCTCCGTTTCCTGAGAGAGAAAGGCTCTTCGGCTCATGTAATTAATACTCGTCAGAGCTAATCCCATAAATTTAACAGGAGACGGGAAGACATTAAACATTGTAAATATTTTACCTGCTATGCTATGTTATACTACATTGTAATGAACAAGTGGATACATAGATTGTTGAATTTAAACAGTAGCTAGAGCTACTACATACATATACTAGATTGAGCCTATGCTCTTTGGTTTGGATCATTTCATTCGATTGTTATCAGAAGCTACAGTAATGACAGTGACAGTGTAATAACATAAATAGAACATACTCTATTTTATCTATCTAATATTATAACATGCTATAATTACTTTAGTTTAATTAATACTATATTGAATTAAATCTGACTAATATAAAGTACCAAATAGAAGTTTTGTGCTATATATTTATGTTGGCGCAGTCTAAAGTGTTAATAATTGTTCTCGTATTCTACATGTCACTTCCCTTAGACTTTACATAACCAATAGCTCAAAAATTATAGTTGCATTTTCTGATATTTTGGCTTAATTGTTGACACAATTTTGTGCATCGGCAGTTATCAAAAGCTAGGTACATGGGAAATTTTAATTATTTAATTCAGTCGGTTAAAGTAAAATGTTCACTTTGAAATTAGTGAAATGGTAAGTATCCGTAAATGATTTTACTTTGAATATCTTTTTAATTGTTTCACTAAACAAAACAGATTACTAACTTCGGTAATGGTTTTCATAGTCCAGATCATACGTACAAAATAATTCATATTTTCATATTTATATAAATATGAACAATGAAATATGAACAAATATATGTGCAGTAAATACATGCAAGTACGAATAATTTGCTCATTCATTTAGTAAGAAATGACAAGAATTTGATATGTAAACAGAAGTAAAGTATTAGTATACAAAGATTTAACCAATTTTTATAAAACTCAATTAATTTGTGTACAGTAAACTACAGGCTAATATGGCTAAGGGTTGTATTACTATGTTACTGTGTGCATCTGTGAATTATTTCCACGTACTTTGATGCTAGCTAAGTGTAAGTTATATAATAATAATAGTAATAAGAAACTTGTTAATAGATGAACTTCGGTTGTAAATGTTTCTAGAGCGATTATTGTATTGTAATCGTTTCATAAATTACTACTTTCTCCAGGGTTTCTTTTAATCGTATAACATTTCAATGCATTTACCTTTCTCTACCAGTATTAAAATCTAATGAATGAATGTTTGCCAATTCCAGAGCTGTGATGTGATTGTGATTGTGATTACGCTTTAAATATTGCAAATTGTAATTGTTTTTCTCACGGGAAGGAAGGACTGTAAATTTTCTATTGCCCACGACGAGGTAATTAAGTTGAACTTGACTTTGAGATAGGTAAGCGATTTGATGACACTCAAGTATTTGGAGCGCGTCTTCTTAGAGGAGAAGAATGTGGTTGTGTACATTGTCTCCGTGTTTCAGAGCATCCCTGCTTTTATATACTCGTCCCCAGTTGCATTGCATTGCCTTGCATTGTTGACATTTTCTGAATAATTAAAGCTGAGCTGAGTGAGAGTGAGAGAGATTGGTGTGGTGTGAGTGTGAATGGTAGATCCTTATTTCTTACTTACTATTAAGTAGTATAGTCCATTTACACTTTAAATATACCTATTTCCCTTTAAATACTGCATACTTGCATCTTATTCCATTCCTCAGCTCTGTCGATTATTCTCTTCTTTCCTTTTTTACTTAAGACTGAATTCTGAAACCATTTATTTTCTCATTCATAACATTCAATAGATGAGACCGACAATAAATGCTTGCTGCTTCATCAAGGCAAGTGACTCTTTGTCTTAAAGGTCAACATGAAGAGCTAAGTTTACTATTGGAATCCCTGTATATGAGTTCGGGAATTTTTATAGCTGAGCTGAGCGGAATAACGCTATTTGATTTTACAGTGAACTGAGCAAATCATACAAATTACATTATAATCTTATTCCTTATTTAGTCAGTTGATTTTGTTGGCATTTTGTACATACCTAGACTTCTACCTGACTACTAACTACCTGTCCAAAAAATGTGTAGCTAATTCCCACTTTTAATTAATTGGTAAATGCAATTGTGGAAAAAGATAACCAGTCCAGCTAAAATTTGTACAGAAATTTGTATATTTACACAAATACTTAGTTAAGTAGGTGTGAGTTTGGAGATGTCATGTTTGCTAATTTATTTTACCGAGGATAGCTATACTATAGATACTCGAAGTTGATTCAGATTTCTGTCCTGCTATAAACCAGCAAAAAATTTCATGCATCATGATTGCTTTGTCCCTAAAATATCTCCACTTTTACCTGTGCATAGACACTATGCTTTAAATTGCTGACTTTTACACATATAATTACAAATGTTCATATGGTACATATGTATATATTTGTAATCACACCACCTTCATCTTTTTCGTCATGCTTTCCAATAGCCAATAATTTAACATCACGGAAGCCTAATAGGGCCATTTAGAGACTAATCGTAATTGTATTAGTCTGAATTTTCATGAATAATAGCATATTATATAGGAAGCTACTTATAATCAAGAAAATACCCTTTACCGTAAAGATTATACATAACAACTGTATAACTTGATATTTCATATTATTTGTTATACTGTAAGTATGTTACTAGGTATGCAAAAGAAAATCTCTGGTCTGGTCTATGTCTGGTTTGGTGTTATGTCAGAGTTTTGTCGTATGTATGTTCTGTTCTGGTAAGGTAAGTAAATATTCGTAAACAGGGAAGGAGGCGGGGAGAAGCCGTTAGTCGTAATGGCTTAGTGAAAACACAACATTGAAACGAAAGGATTATTTCGAGGCTTTCAGCTAAGCAATTGTGCCATTTGTTGCAACCCGGTTTTCATTATTCCGCCTTCTCCTCTACTCTCTCCTATGCAACTCTAGAAACGTAAACTATACTTAAATACATAATAACTCACGTTGATTTTAGGTACAATACACTTTAGTAAGCATTACTTAATGACTGCATTATATATCTGTACTATACTTAATCCCTAAGACACACATTAGGTAATGTATGAGCCTTTCCCTTTTTAAAGTACCTTTCTACCTACACAGGGTATTATTTCCTGTTCTATTACACACAGTCGACACAGTGTAGAAATAGGAGATGTTAGTAAGTAGTTTGAGTTTCGTTTCTTTTCGTCATTTTATCATATCACACCCCACCAAACCAAACCACAGAACATTACAGTCACTAAGCTACTTACTTTTAACTAACAATAACGTGTTTTCAAACTATGACTTCAAGTAACAAAAACAGGGCACTTGAAAATAACAATAGATTTAAGCTACAGTTCTGTACTATAGCAGAAAATGAAGCTTAAGACTATTTATTTTTATATTGTTGTAAATATACATGCAAGTTATGCTTTTTATGTGTGCACATATAGTGTAACAGTAAGAGTTAAGTTAGATAGACAGAATACATTATAGTCAGCCAATATATTTCACAGTGTGCTGTAGGAAGGCTAAATACACAATTTACCTCACTCCACTCCACTTCTCAACATTTCCATTAATTAGCGAGACAGGGAAGTCAAGCATTCATCAACCTCGCCGTATTTCCTTCAAGACTATTTCAAACAAAATGTAATGGAATTGTAAAGTGCAATTAGGAGCTACAGATACCTTCACAGAGCTCAATGATGTTTCTTTTGACGTCTTCTTTCCATTTAATACTTACAGGAGAGACATTAACAGAATACAGATACTGCTCCTGAATAATATCTTAGACTTAAGCAAATATATGTTTTAGGCACACGGTTTCACCAGTTTTGGAATACGCTTCTAATGGAACTGTGACCGTTTTGAAGCAAGCTACTTTTGAAATGACATTTTGGAATGTTTTTCTTAAGAAAAGTTATAAAACACAGAAAAATGTGTTGTATAAATAATTAGCAATTAAACACTATGTATGGAAAAAGGGAATATTCGTTAGAATCCATTTGCCTTGCGATCCTATTTGCCTATGACAGATGTTGAAGCATTACTGCCTTTTATACGTTATAGTAGAAGATAGAAAATAGTACAACAAATATGATTATAGAGTTAAATACGTAGTTAGAGCAAGTATAAGAAGATATAGGGTATAGAGCTCTGTCTGTTTTGATATGGGTTCGTCTTTTTGACTTGACTTTTCTTTTCGACACTTTTATTCATGAGGATTGTTAAGCTAAATGGAAACACTTCAACTCAACTCAACAGCCCCGGCTATTTTCGGAAACGAGTTAATTTACCTTATTAGATTACCATCTTCATTACATTTAGTGCATTACATTCAGTTAGTCGATTGCATATTTGTCTTAAGTAGAAAAGAGAATTAGCTTCCATTGTCTTCTGTTTTCTGTTAGTTCTATTGTTTCTAATGTATTACACACAGCCTACATTTCTTCTACTGAATTTTGCATACTTTCCCATTCTGACTACATAACTTGGGTAGCTAACTTAACCATAAGGCACTTATTGCACGTATCGCATCCCTAGTCTCATTCTTAAATAAATACAGATATATCCTAGAATCCTTCCTACCATAAGTATAAGAACTAACACATAATAGTCGTTGAGTTTAAAATGAGTAGCATTCGTTTTAATTAGTATGATTTAAAGGAATTGTTTAAGATAGCAAGTCTGCATACAATACACACAACACACAGTAAGTATTGTAATTGTAACATTGTAGCTTTAAGTAAAACAATGAGACAAGACAAGTCTAGAATTATTAGCGATGGAGATATAGGAACTTTGTGTATGACATTAGATAGGTAGTTAAGTATGTATGTTAAGTTAGTTGAATTGAATTGAGAAAGAGTGTTCTTTAAGCTACCGTATTGTAGTTATGGGTGCTTTGGAAGATTTGTACAAAGAAAACTACTTAGAATACAAGTGCAATGTAAAAATGTAATGTAAAGCTTGCTTGCATATTTCTGCTCAGGATTTCAACTAGAAAAACTACAGGAATACTACAGCGAAACATCTATCTATTCTTTGTATTTGTATTTCTATTGTATACCATACCATTTACCATAGTGTAATGTAAGGAATGGAAGTAAAATACGTATGTTACTTACGTAAAGTAACGTAACGTAAGAAAACAATTTAAATTGCGTGTAATTTAAGGCGGAGATAGTCAGCAAAGCGTCGCCGTCATCGTTATGGTTGTAATGCAGTTTCACAGTCATAAATAAGGATAAAGACACAGGCAATAAATTGTCCATGGGACACATACCAAATTGCAAAGTCTCTCTTGTCCTCTCGTACATAGTCTTATGGGTGTATATCTGTACATGTGTACCATTAGCTCTTGAAGCTTCAGTTTTCTCTTAAGCTTCCTCTTATTGTTAAGTTGAGTTAACGTAAGTTAGTTACTCAAGTTTAACTTTCAATCTTCAGCATTGGCAAAGCTTCTAGTGTTTTTATATGTATATTGTCATCTTACTATACAATGTGTGAATACTTTGGTAACTTATTGTATCCTTAGGCTTCCTTCACTTTAAGAATTCTATTTTTCCTCATCCTGTTCTTATGCTCTGGAAAAATGGCATGTGCGCTATTGTACTGTATCCAACTGTTGTCACAATATATGTGTACATTATTTTCGTTTTTATATATTTGTACCTTACTATTGTATGTATAAATAATTTGAAATGCTCTAGAATACTAATATTTAGTGCATTACCATCATTATATCTGTATTGTTGTCGAATATTTTACAACAAGACAAAGTTAAATCAAAGAACCATTAATTAGAATCTACTACAAAGATATAGTAATGTTGTTAATAATGATGTAACGCGTGATGGAATTTAGAAACCTACAAACTCTCAATCTGTACGCTAAAATCAGAATTCTTTAAATGAATAATTTAGGTCTTTTAGGTTAATAATGTTGTATTTTTTGATGTGTCTGTCCTTATAAGTTTTTATTTCAATTATTGTTAATTTTGTATAGCAAGAGATGTAGATCGGGATTCACGCTTTCTAAATAACAAAGTACAATGCAAAGATCCATAATACAAGAAAGAAATTACTTTTTTCGGAATTTTCAAGAAATTAGAGATCCAGTTCATCCCTTCATAATCAAAGTGCCAAAAAAATATTGTATGTATTTTATTACCCATCAGTTGTCATTATTAAAGGAACAGGAAAACTGCAAATTGCATTTAAATTAGGACCCTACCAATAAAATTATTAGAATATAATATTTTTATATGCATACATTATTATTGCAGATACTACATTGAATAACTATTGCTGAGCTTGGATATATAGTGGAGTTGACCCAATTTAATCCAAAACTGGGAAAAGGTAGGGTAATTCTAGGTAGAGTATCAGGTGTTTGATTAGAATTGAAATTGAAGTGACAAGACAGTGACAGTAAATATCTTTCTTTTTGTAAAAATAGGTAACTCTACTTATATAAAGATATTAATCAATTATACATGGAAATGAGGAAACAAAAGATTACTTATACTGTAAGCACTGTATGTTTGTATAAGTATTAAAAGAGTTCCTATATTTAAAAAAAGTTTTACTGAGGGAACTACATACTACATACTGTCAGGTAGAAACTAAAAAGTACACATGTCCAAGAAAGAATACTTAAGGAAGGAACCGGCTAGATGCACACGGAGAGAGGAATCGTCTCCTTTACACTCGAATTACATTTCCCACCTGTGCATTTTTATCCATCTCAATTTATCTTTCCCTCTATTACCAATTTACTCGTCTTTACATTTTCCTTAATATCAGAAGCACTTTTTCTGCATATCTCAGCTTGGAGCTACGTGTTACTTACTACTTAAGCCTATAACTTATACTTTTAACTATTTATGTTGATAGCTCCTCTCTTATAATAATTCTTTTCACAACTTGTTTTATTGTAACATTATAACCGAAGAAGGGACATTACATATTACATCACATTCTGAAATAGTATACTCGTATAAATACTCAAGTACTTATGTACATTTTATTCTTAGGTACTATAAGGTATCTTAACTGCGGCAAGAAGCAATACAATAGATTATTTCGCTTATAATTACTATAAGACAAGATATAAGTACTTAGTAGTTATTTAGGATAGTGCATATAAAGTAGTTAGTATGTAGTATCAGTGGAGTTGAGATCAGATGAGCTGTCGTTGTATGTAATGTTGTTGGTAAGTGCGTTACGTACTCATCCAGCTGGTCAAACCAGCAATAAAGTCAAATGCTTAGAGCTAATTCATGCTATTGTCATCCCATTAATTCCCCTTTTGTTTTTCTTTCTTTTCTGTGTAGGTAATGTGTAGTAGTAATAGCGGAGTCTTGTCCTTGTCTACTATTTACTATTTACGCAGCTCGCACCGTCCCTAGGCTAGGAATATATATCCTTGTACACACGTACATACAGTTAGGTAACTTATAATCAGCTCCTAGTTTATTTAACAAACTGAAAACTATTATCTAATGTACACTCTCTAACTCACAAAAAGGACCACCAAGAAATAAGTCCTTCTTGGCATGGCCTGGTCCTGGTCTGGCTACTTAAGCTTAATTTTCAATCCCTATTCCATACCTATTTCTCCTTCTTCCTGTGCTTGTCAATTTATTACATTGTTTCCAATTCCGTTTGACTTTCCAATTTTACACATTAATTTATTGAGAAACGGTGACTGTCCCTAATTCAGTCTTTAGTCTTTATGTAGCCAATATCGAGTCGCATACATACTTAGTATTTATATACTTATGTGGGACAAATGTATTTGAATCCTTGTATCATGGTACATAATTTAACTAATTGTAATTGGCGAAAAATGATTTTCTGGTTTAGGTACAGTAATTTGTGTACATCCAATATAAAGTAATAAATTTATTACACAGAAAGTTTATGTCTATAAATAAAAAACGAAAATGGATATCGCAGTTGATGTTTTGGACCTCATCAATTGGTGAACATTATTAACCACGCGTGCAATATTTCATGAAATGTCTTATTATTCGAATTACCACGTAAAATAATTTATTGAGCTAAGAACAGCCACTTATTACAAGCACAGGGACTTAGGCATATATTCATTATCAACCAAATCAGTAATGCCCTAATGTTCCGCTAAATACAAGTTACATACTTACTAAAACACTGTATGTAAATATAATTGTTACAAGGACAATTCTTGCATAATATGAGTCATAATGCCATAATTTATTACGTAAAACGTACTTAATTACAAATAGAATATTGTATAAGCATTACACAGTGCTGTAATAGATTATTTTCAACCCAAGTCCTGAGTTTCCAACTGTATTATACTCTCATCTGCTATCTCGATGTTTTATAGGAAGGAATTTCTGTACAGGATACATTTAGAATGAATTAATTGAGATGGTGGCTAAAAGACATGAGTGAATTTTTGTGTTGGAATTAAAATGATAGAACTCATGTGTTTCTAGGTAAGAGAGGCCTCTCTTTGAATCATTAACAATCTTAATTGGCTATTTGTATGTATTAAAGAAAGGTTACTAAAAAACTCGAGTAAAGTTCAGTTCCATTACATTCCCATAGAAAAGCTAACTGAATAAGTAAAGTAAATAAGTGAAGGCAGAAGAGGAACACAAACAAAGTGAAACAATGTGGCACAAAGCAATGTTAGGAAATGATACGATTCGAGAAAGAACTAACTTTACATTTACTATTTGTCATATATGTATGTACAACTTATTACGTAAGCCCAAACGCTAAGGTGATGTGTACTGTATTTGTATTTATATATGTAGAAATAGTTCACAGAAAACAGTATTAGTCTACTAGATGAGTAAATACAGTGGAGCGATATGGACAAATTCTTGAAGCGACTCATTTGTTGCTTTCTAGCGCAAAAGGATGATTTATTAAGAGTGTCTTTATAAAATCCTAAGGTATGTCACTAATGTGGAGAGGAATGCATTTGGAAATTTCTAAGGCTCTTTCCCAAATCAAGCGTTTCATTCTCGAGAGGGAAGCTTCCATTTAAAACAAACCAAACCACATATTATACTTACTATATCCCTCCACAGCACAACAATCTTCTAAGCTTACAGTTAAGAATGTTATAGCTAATGTATTCAGACAAATTCCTTTTTAATTTTACCTTTGTTCAGTACATAGCTACATAGATAGACATAGACAAAACGTACACACTCCTTAATACCCTTATATAATACTAGGAAGTATATTGATACCTTAAGCAAACATAGTTATAAGTTCTTAAGGACTACAACTGGCCTGGCCTGCCTCAACTATAATGTAATGTGAAAGGGTTGCAAGTATGTGGTTGTAATATTACAGAAGATAGTAAATGATTCATTCATTCTACTTACTTACTCGTATTAGTTAAAGGTAAACTCGGTCAGTTCACTCACTCACTTAGTCACTCACTCAGCAAGATCCTTTCTTGTCAGGCCAGACTCAACTCAATGTACATTATACATACACAAAGGATTATCAATTCTGATGTCGGTAAAAGTGTAAAAAGCTAAGGAGATAACTTTATTAGGAATTATTATTCTTAACTCATTTGTCTCCGTTTAAATGCTAAGCGGACGCTTTTAATCATCTACTAAAATATATTTATTCTTCACCATCCACATAAAGTTACAGATGCAACCTGTCAAGATTTTTATAATGTTATTAGAAGCTGTTTTAAATGTGTTACGATATACTATGGAAATCTTAATGGAGAATAAGGTGAAGTTTTCATTGAAACAAGCGAAACATTAATTAAGGTATTTAGTATTTATGTGCTTTAACTAAATGCAATTCCTAATTTACCTATTTTCCTGACAAGACACTTACATTTTACAATCACACAATCTGTACTTATTGATATACCATTATATTTCATAGGAATGAATTTGTACCTAGTGGAAGATAGTTTGGAAATGTGAAATATTTAATTGTACACATCATCAAATGAATGTAACCCATATCTGTAATTCATTTGATAACATTTTATTAAATACAATTGAATTTTACCATCACCCAAATGCAACATGAAGCAATCCCTTTAAATTGTGCCGTACACCTTCATTAATACATTATTTTTGTGAAAATCTCACCTTTAGTGATATTTACAATTTCCTATGGAAAGAAATTTCCATCTGGATGGAATAATTTGAGAAAATGCTTCTACAATTTATTTAGTTTGAATTTAAATGTTTATTTTTACATTTTGCTGGGAACGAGCTAAAGTTACTGAGCTTCCGTCTCTTGTTACTTAGTTAGTTGTGACTTTTGAACTAATACTTTTTTGTTTTAGTCTTTTTGGTTTGGTTATATTTGTATTTGTAGTTGTAGTTGTGTAGAGAAGGAGACTGATATTAGAGTGAGCTGACTTTGACTAGAATTAGGTAGAGTAGGTAGGTACTAGGTTTTGTCTCTTGGAAGAAATGCAGATAGAAAGTAATTAATACTCGTCAGAAGTCCCAGTAATAAATTTTAAATGCGACACACTAGGTTGTTAGTTGTTATGGGCTTCCTGAGAACATCACATCAGTTCACTTCACATTCACAGCACATTGTTATGTTCTGCTCAACTCTTGTGTTTTGTTATATTTGTACTTCTAGATATTATATATGTACCTACAACTGAGAAGACTTATTTATGTGCATATAGAAACAATATAGACAGTTTTAGTTTGCTCATTTAAGCACAGACAAGACAAGACTAAGACACTTATAATTTAGTAAGATTATATATGTTTGTATAATATTTGTAACTTACAAGCAAGTTTGTAAGTAAGGTTTGCATGTAGAAAGTAGAAGGTAGGTAGGTAAAGGCATGTATGTATTTCTAAAAATACTATTTTTCTGCTCTTGTTTCTGCCGTGGCGTAATATATAACGATTTTTTGAGTCCCAGTAGCTTGCCTACGTTCTATTGTATTGCATTGCTTTAGTATGTGTCTATTTTCTGATTGTGTTCAGTTATGCTGTATTGTGGTTAGTTCTTGATGTCAATTTGAAATACGGAAATTGTTCCAAGCAATATTTTACCATTTTCTTTCTGTCTAATGTCTAAAAGTTACATCTCAAGGCGGAAAATACGTCTTGTATATTTTTATTGAAGTTTAATCTTTCGCATTTCGTAAAGGGCTACAAATAATGTAGTTCTACCTCTGCGTGTGAAAATTCTGTCGTGTTCTTGATACACTATAATATAGTATTACTTTTGTAATATACAAATATTTCTTTATATATTTATATTTCTTTAATGACTTAATGGATGAGTATGAACCTACTAATATTTGGAATTAAAATAATTGAATTGATCAACAGAATTGTTACTGTCGCTCAGTTAGCAACAATGCCTTTATAGTAAATCCTTAAATGATCAATAACTTTTAATCTTTTTGATTGAACTACAAAAATAAATAGTTTATGCACTGACATGGAAATTTAGCCTTTTATTACATGAGACTGTGCTATGTATCGAATAAGATGTAATTTAAGGCAATAATTTACGGTAAAAAGGTATTTCATTCGGAAGGACATGTTTTATTGAAACGCAACACTTGTACTAAAACAGACATTACTTGGTCTTGGCTATCAATTTATTGTGATGTTCCTTGTTCTTAAAATATTTAGTATAGGATTTCTATACTACAGTACGGTACAACTTTAGTATTTACTTACCTACTTGACTTTAAAAATATTCTCTTGACTTGATTCGTATGTACGTATTACTTACGTGGTAGATTGTATTGTACATATTTCAGTTAGCTACCGTAGTATGTACAATATATTGTATATAGGACAGTCTAAGTTGAAAGAGCTGACAAAACTTGTGTAAGGTAAGTGCTTTGATGACACTCAACTATTTTGAGCGTGACTTCCTCTTTGAGTTTGACTCAAGTGAAGAATGTAATTGCATTGCCTCTGTGTTTACAAGCATTTCGTGCATGTATCTCTCTGGGCACATTGTTGACATTTTTCAAATAATCTACAGAGTTTTTAGGTAGGTGACATAACGTAACATAACACAACATTCGTGGCATTACATTGCAAACGATGAAATCACTTTGACACTCTCTGGCCTGATCTTTATATATAATACATATAACATATATATCTACATAGTGCAGTATTTCTTCTATAGGCTAAAGAACTATTTAAAGTTGCCGTTTAGCTAGCCAATATAGAAAAATGCCTTTAATATACATATAATGCAATATAACAATTTAACATTTAACAATAATGCAAGCTGCAAGTTGATTTTGATACAGGAGAGTTTGTCCTAGTATTTAGATATTTGCTTAACTATTCTATTACCTATATGCATGTTGTACTGCGTATCAAAGTTCAGTGTCAGTATAGTAATAGAATAGGACACACTACACACTTAAGTATATATTTGTTTAATTCTAAGTTATATCTCATCAGATCACATCAAAAACAATGCAATGCAGCTATAAGACCTTTATTTTACCCAACTCGACGCTAAATGTCTAATCTCACGTAAGTGCTTCCCTTTTTACGAATTTTATTGTGACGATTACATTTTCTACAGACTACACTGCATTGCCATTGAGACTTAAATGAATTTACTATAAATGTCTACATTCTACATCATGTTTTTATTTCACAAATCTAATTATCTCAAGATAATTACTTTGGTATGCTATTGATGTGGAGCACGAGCCAGGATAATCGACATTACGTTTATTGCCAGTAAAAAGCAAAAGGAAAGTTCGTATATTAACTGGTAGGATAATTTGTTAAATATAACTAAATAAGTACGAGGTGCAAATGCACTTCTGCGGTTAATGAAAAATTCCTAGTTTCCAGCTTCTACACGTGATTTTTCTCGATGTTTTCTGCAAATGCATTTTTTCTTATGAAATCTTCAAGGAACTACAGATACGTAAGCCTATTCAAGACATTTCGCCATTGTGCTTGACAATTTTTAGAAAAATGGATTGTATGAAAGTTTTATTTTTGCTTTTTAAAATATTTTTTAAATCACACTCATTTGTAGCCCTTCATTTAAATTTTGACATTAAATGCAGAGCAGAGATAAGAATTGTCCTGAATTAGAGATTTAAATTTAAATTGCATAGAAACATCGTAGACCTTTGTACCAAATGCCAAATGAATAGATTGTGGAGAATATTGAACGAGGGTACATTTTTGCGATAAACTATTTATTTTTGCTATTAAATAATTATTCCACAAAATAAATTAATACAGGTCTGACTACCACATTTTCCATAAGTTCGTTTTGTATTACCTTTCATTAAACTCCACAAATTGTACTAGTATTGAACAATGTACCTTATTGTAATGCATAAAATACAATGAAACTACATAGATGTGATTTTAAAACAGTTAAGTAACTATTATTTCAATTAAATTGTCTATAAAGTCAACACAATTGTTTTAGTTACTTATGGACCTTTCAACAATATACTCTAAATGTTAACTACCAATGGATTGTGATAGTAACTGAAGATGGGTCTTCTTACAATGAATCTTACAATGCAGAACAATTAAAATATGCCGTAAACAATGAGAAGTCACCAAAAGTACCATAACTATTTATTTTATTTCAAAACTACTATTACCAAGATAAATTGTGAATATAAATAAACAGAATAATAGATGTAGGCTGTAACATAAATGAAATAGCATGGCATGGAATACAGATAATATTGTATTGGATTCTGATTCTTCCATAGATTCTATTGCCTTGTGATCGGAAGGATTGAATTTTGGGTGAGATTTCATGTGTCTACGTACTTACAACTTACAACTTACCCTAACGTAGTTGTGAAAGTGCTTTGGTGCAGAGTGTTTTGTGAGTTGTGTTACGATACGAGGACACTAAACTGAAGAGAAATAGGAATACAGTACACATTACACATAAGTCCTCCCTTTGTATTGTGTACATAGTTTGTGATATTTGTAGTCTTTAGGTAGTAAAATGAATCGGAGTCATGAGATGGTTGCTTGCGTTGTTTGTGTTTGAAGCGGAGCTATTGCACATGCATTATCAGCTCCATAAATGTCACCCTCAGCCAAGAAGCTTCGGACAAAATTTATACAGGCGCAGTTTTATGAGACAACTTTTCTCCCAGGCCATGCCAAGCAACCAAAGTCTAACTAATAGTAAAAGTAGGTAGCTAAACTAAGCTAAGCCAAACGAGCTACTTCTGACTTCTGACTTCACAAAAACTACTATACCTACAATACTACTCTCACACATTATATATTACATTAGAATCTACTATATCATTCAAGAAGCTACTTTACTCACAAAACGGTATAGCATTTAATTCTACATACTTAATACAATGCAATTGACTTAAAGTGTATTCTATTGTATTGTAATGTAAGTACATATACAATACAAATATATTTTATATCCATAATGATAATAAATGCTATTTAGTATCTGTATATTTATGTAGCTCCTATCTTGAAACAGTAATGGCTAAATAGTACACTAACTTAGCTTATGCTGGCTTTGGCTACTAACAATACAATAAGGTAATAAGTTACTAAATGTACTATAAGATCTTCCTTTGGTTTTAGTTCAGTTAAAACTCAAAGCCAAAGCCAAAGCCAAGCCAGCCTTATCATCAAGACAAGACAAACGGTACCGCATTCCATATCACTATCTATCACTACTCTTCTCTTCTATGTATTCTTCGTACTTTTAAATATATTATACTTATTTAATTGTACAGAATTTTTATATACTTAGACTCATTCAGTACCTATGTACGTAGTTATGTACTACATACATACAGATACACTACTGTATTGAATTTTGAGATGTACCTACTGAACTCAACTTTAGTAACATTAAGTAAAGATAAGATAAGACGAGATCTCTATATACTTATACATATAGCACTTACATAGAGAAGATGCTTTACTGATTGCGGTTCTAGTTCTAGTCTAGTATGTTTCTATCACTAACTCTAATTCACAATAGAATAAAGAGGCCGACAAAACAAAACACACTAGAACTTGACGATAAACTTTCTATTGGCTGCCTTATTATTACTATTATAGCCTGATGATCTTCCCTTTGTTAAATATAAGTAGCTTTATATACTTACCACAAAGTTAACTAGATGCATTATATTTTTACGGAGGATGAGAAGAGAGTAAACATGTAATGTTGGTTTGTTGTGAAGAAAACAGAAATGAGATTCTAATAGAAATAACGACATTGATATGGAGAGATAAAAAGTTTATGGACTCATTCCTGATGTAATGTATTGTGAGTGAGGAGGTTCTTATAATGGGATGTGACCTGACGTTGTCTCTTCCTAAAGATCATCAGACTAAATTAACTTTACCCTTTGTTTTGTTTCATTTTCACTATCTGTATATGTATAGACAGTAAAGTCAAGTTAAGGTATAGATGAATTCTATTCTATTTCATCTGGCTGGCTAAACTAAATAAACTACTAAAACTGAATCAAAGAAGGGATCTTGTCTGGAAAATGTTCGTTATCTAAGCACACGCTTATTTTACTCCCTATATTTGTATTATAGTATAAATTATAAATAGTACTTAGGTACTAGATCTTTTTAGCTACCTGTACCTATACCTGTGTAACTAGAAAATGTAGGACTGCCACTGTACTGTAATCTACTGCGGTGTACTGTAGTTGTTATTTTAGTATTGATCTGATTTTAAATCTGGAGATTATATCTTGCGTGTTAGTGCGTAATAAATGCCCGAGTTTGTCATGGGAGGTCTGTCCTGTTCAAAGAATAGCCGCTGATTCTATAGTGAAATAGAAGCACTCACTCGCACACTAACAAAGTGATACAGATT
>JAQFYC010003255.1:0-21520 GCA_034694165.1 Tomocerus mixtus | reverse complement strand
ATCAAAATCGTTGAACTATTAATTATCACCTAACTATCATAGAATACAACTTAACCTTTTTAACTTAACTATCTTAATGTAAACATAAAACATACTTAACGCAAAACGTTAAAGAGTTAGTTAAGTTAAGAGTTGAGATACAAATAACTTAACAGACAGAAAATATACTTAACATAAAAAGTTGGAGAGTTGGTTAAGTTAAGAGTTGAGATACAAATAACCAAACCGACAGAAAATAAACATAACACAAAACGGTGGGACAACCGTTGAGTTAACTGTTGAACTAAAGTTAACAGAAAGAGAAAAAAGAAACATAACACAAAACGGTGAGACAACCGTTGAGTTAACTGTTGAACTAAAGTTAACATGAAGAAAGAAGACCAAGTAACACAATTTAACTTAACCTAAGTAAACCTAACCTAGATAAAAAGTTAACATACATACAGAAAACAGGCTCAACGGAAAACGTTGAGAAGACTGTTGAACTAAAAGTTACTCCTGCTGTTCTATCAGCAACAATGGCAGTAGACCACAAGACAATAATTTTTGAGGATGTGCGACTTAAACCAAAACGTGTCGTAATTTTGGTAAATACCATTCAGTTTCATTGGAATGGTGTGGAGAAATTAAGACATAGCTTCCAGTTCCATGGCCTAGGCTAGCCAAAGCCAAGTGAAGTGAAGCCAAGCCAAGCCACAAAACCGAATGGGGAATATCGACTAACCAGAAATAGCACATCAGATCGTCTTTATTACATGACATTGCAATGAAACTCGTGTGGATAGACACTTGAGCTTGGGATGGATATCAAGCTAAAGGCATAATATTATTATTGCAGGAAGACATGGAGTTTGGCGTAAACGATATTCCGTGTCATGCCATACTACGGCTACATACATGCATAAGTATTACATACATACAAAACAACTGCTCTGGAAGCAAGACAGCCAAACCAAAACCAAGGCAAAGTCCCCTAGTATTTCTTAACTTGGCTTTTAAGTACAGACGCAGTAGTAATAGTAGTATAGTGCCTCTATAGTATATCTTGTCTCGGGCTTGTCACTTCTCAATTCCGTCTTTATGCCATTAAGTTACGCTACCTTTCCACTGTAATAGTGTCGTAGTGAATGTAGAAGAAGCAATTGGGGCAGCAATTTAAAATGAAATTACAAAGGAGGGGACAATCACAATCACACAATTCGCAATGGCAATGAAATGAGGAGCTGAAAACCCATTACCATTTCAGTGGTCTGCCTGATAGAAGTACAGTAGGAGAAAAACAGAGGCATGTGTATGTATGTATTCTTATTCCTATGTAATGTATGTATTATACAGTCTAATATAGGTACACACATATCTATAGGTACTGAATACCGAATACATATCGTACAAATAGTAAATACCTACTACCTACTGATACTTCAATGCTAAGTAAGGGAATGAGCATGAAAAAGGGGTACGTAATGGTATATTCAACTTTGAGCAGTTCTCATTTCATCGTCGTCAGTAAGACAAGACACTGAACGTAAAATACTAATAGAAGGTGACTTGAGTTGAGTTGAACCATTTCTTGAACCAGCAGTATTCAGTACAAGGGTCGTTACTACCCAAACTGCTTCCATTGCTTAGACTCAAGAGTTTCTTCTAAGTACTATGCCTTTAAATTATGTTACAGCTATATTATGTGATGGTTGGCCGAGAAAACCCAGAGAAAATAGCGGAGACGAGAGGAAGTCATTCTTTCTTAAATTGTAATTGTGTGGTTAGGCATGGTTTGCTTTGGTTACGTTAAATTCTCTTGTTCTATGCTATGGTACATACTTTTAGCCAACACGTCGTCGTATCCTCTTCTGTTTGTATCCCATTGCATTGCATTGCTAGACAAGGCAAGTGAGCAGGCTAGTAATAAGGATTTGATGATGTAACGTTAAATTACGTTACGTTACATTAGATTATTACTATTACAAATAGGATGGTGATGATTATGGAATGGGATGGTTAGTTTCTGATGGAAATTCTGGCAAATACCGCCTTTGCCTGTCTCCCTTACCTTCTATATGATAGCCTACGCTTGAGATGACGTTTTAATAAGCGATTATGTAACGGTACAAAAGCAAACCAATAGAAACTGAATAGTCTCTTAAGTGCAGCATTATTTAACCTAAAACTCTCTTTTGCGATTGCGACGCACCAGACGGACAATAAACTTGACAGTTAAAAAAGAAAGGACAAAACTGTTTAGATATATTTGAGCATATGGACAATAGACACAGTTTACAGATATAGGGATAATATCCAGGAAATATTATGAGTACTACCTATAAAGTAAATACAAAATAAAAATATAATGACCCTAAATGTACAGTTTTCTATTGTAGGTATTCTATTGCTTGGTAGAAATGTAGGTGAGCACGAAATGAGAAATGGTTGGCAGTCCCTTTATGACTCGAAATCGAGTTACTCTTATATAATAGCCTGAGATAGATTGATTGTGACTTGGTTTGTGAGAGTTAACTCACCTGAGACTTAAATTGTCCAGCTCTCCCAGCTCGGAGCACAAGCAAACAAACAAAAACAAACCGAAACAGGTTCAACAAACCCAATTACAAACTGAAATTCGATCCTGTAATGTAATGTCTCGCTCGGACAGACTTTGGCAGTCCAGCCAGACCATAGTCATAGGTTTAGTCACCACCAGTCACAATCCAAATGCAATTTCTCTTCGTTTAGATAACATAATAACAATGTGCGTTCTTTGCTATTTGCTTTTTAGGCAAGTCAAAGTCAACCTCAATTCATTTCAATTCCACCAGTTGCTATGAATTATTTAATTAGCGGCTAAAGCGATTTATCTAAAGTAAATACAGCCGAACCAACTCTTTAATCCTTACGAATCATAAAGTGTATCAATCCCTTTTTTGGGTTTGCAAACCTACATATTTCGAACATGCGATGTGAATGTGATTCTTTTGTTTTGGTGGAACAGTTTTCATAAGTATATATACATGTAAATAATTTCTTAGTGTGTACGCACATGCTAGTTCACGAAAACAGGATTGCTTTTTACATTTTGAAATTAAAAATTCTCGTATATTTATATTTGCAATGGACAATGGGATCAAACCATAATATTTCATCAAAATATTCTTATTTTATAACAGAAATGCAAGGATTTACAACTGAAGCATGCAAAACTTTTACTTTTGTTTAAATGGACAAAGGTTTAAAGATATATAATGCTTATGCCTACACCCAATGTTGTGCAATTTATGTGCAGTTTCATTAAACTGCTTTAGATGGCAAGAAAGGACCTTGACCAAAGCGTTATACCTACCCAGTAGGCAGAAGACAGGTAAATGAAAACGATTTTCGTTATTTTTGAATCGTCGTTATTTACCATCCTTCATTATTTAGCTATTTAGTAGGTATTCACATGCCAATGTCTGCATGCATGGTAGGTACCTATGTATAAGTAAACACTAGAACCTGAAATTGACATGTTCGGACAATTACAGTGATACTATGCTTAGCCTTCAAAAGCTTATTACCACGAGACACTAAAGCAGTTGTCATTGGCAGTTAATTGGATCGATAGAGTACATTCACGATTCAAAATTCACCTGTACAATAATTTCTTCGACTCGAAGTTCTTCATTTATTGAATAAAATATGAGTGAACAGAGAGGAGGAGAATGACGTTGGTTAGGTTTCGAAACACGATAATTGCTTTGCATGTTTCCTAAAATAGAAGGACACTGTGAATTAAACATTCACAGTGTATTTTAGCACTAAGCGTATATTCTCTATTTATAGAGAGTAATCCGAAAACTGAGAAGTTGGTAACTATACGAATTTTTGAAGCATTTATATGCATAATGCAAGGGAAGGAGTTGTCAGTAAACAGAAAATGAACTCTTACCACTGTCCTTAATGGAATATCTTGTAAGGTCCCAATAATTTAGATACATCGAAGCAAAAATAGGAGGATTAAAAATTGAAAAAGGTATTGACACTATATAGAGGCGTGTTAAGTCAATTGAAGGCAAAATTAGGTTTTTTAACGTTTGTCTGTTGTAAACTACTATTAACGCAATGTCTACCTACCTCATAATAACCTTTATAAACCATACTTTCCTTTCCAAAAACTGCTAATACACAACATAAACAGGAGTTTCTGCCTATGTAGCGTGTATTGCATCTTTGATATAAGAAATATTCTGTAGAACATACATATTATGAAACTAATTGTATTTTTTCAAGAAATGATGATGCCTGCCCAAATACCAATTGTTTAAATAGCATGAGGCACATTATGCCATAACCTCTGACAGTAGTGGAGTAACGATCGCCAGATAATGATATTACCCACAACAATAAAATGAACACATTAGGAATCTTGTACTTATATAGGTACTACATACCTTAATTCAATTCTCTTATTTCTGAGAAGAGGAGTAAGACTTTTAGTGCACAATCCCTATAATACATTACATTCTATAGTTTACCTTCCAAACCATTGTATAATAAGTATCAGTGATTTCTAAATCTACTGCTACACCCCTTAAGCCAATAATGAGGAAGACAATGGGGACGCCAAAGAAATGACATCCTGTAGCCCAATTACAGATTAGAGAAGAACATTGTCATTGGCATTCGAGTGCTTTGGTTTAGTTGGCACATCTTCGGTGTGGCATCTTTGGTACTTTTACGATTAGTAGTTGTAAGGATAGTGTGCATTTGACTCGGGTATCCTTGCCATGGGATGACATGACAATGACTCCCACATCCCATCCCATGCACCACAAGACAACACAACAGAATACAACATTACAGGAAAAGACAACATACTGCTAAGCCTCCTAACACAACATCAACATCACACACGAACAGAAAACAGAACAGAACCTATCCTAACTAGAGCAAAGGGAGGAAGCAGCTATTTATATAATAGTAGGCATACTTACTGAAGTAATCTTTACATATATATTTGTATTATAATATCATACTTACCGCATACAAACATCAAATCTGTTCCCTCTATATCTTTCACTATATCCTCATATTCTCAACTACCAGAAAACAAGAGGGAGAATAATATTTCTAAGGTTCCTACTATTATAGTATTATTAACAGAGCTATCCAATTTTCACAAAACACATTAACTCTTGCGTAAATACCTTAATACTAATTTCTGGTATATAGTAATAGTGTTTGTACAATGTACAGTACTGTACATACATTTCGGGGAATCTTTTATAAGTGCATTACTCATATACTCATATACAATATTGTATGTTATTTCCAACTATTCCTATGTAACTCAACTAACAACAGAAAACATAGTCCCTCCATTCATTGAGACGAATTCTGTTGTCTTTCTGAGTGAGTCTATCCAGAAAAACTTGGATGTATGGAGGAGTAAGAGAATAGAAAAGCTTTAGAGTTGGAGTGAACAGTGAAGTTGGAAGAAGACGCGACGGAACGACACATACACAGCCCAGTGAATAGGATAATTGAGATGACATTAGATTGGGACTTATTCGCATTGAATTGCCCCAGCTTACTCCTTCACTCTTCTTCTCCTTCCGTGCCATAGCTGTAGGTACGGTGGAGGTAGGTATCTACTTATTCTATTCTGTCCTGTCTTGTCTCACTGTCTATGTCGTCTTTCTCGTCTTTCCGTCCTTTATGTTCAATGCTCAAGAAAACTCAAGTTCTCTCGTCAGTCAGTTAGTAACCTCTTCTTCAGCTCAATAAGCCTTCTCGGCTCAAGTCTGTAAACCAAGTCAAGCCCAGTCAAGTTAACTCAAGTGGCAAAGGTTAAATCCTTTTCTCTTATATACTTACTCTTTACTACCTACAACCTACATCACAATCCACAACATGGCATTCCATAATATTACATTACTCTACTACTACGTAGTACGTATTACCATTAGCCTGGTACTGGTATTGCACATATAACACTATGTACTTCCTCCAACTCAAGATTCTCAGCCAAACATTTCTGTAAGTATTCAATTCCATATTAGTACATACATATAGTAGAAGTGTTAGGTAAGTAATGAAGTGCAGTAGTGTGCTTAAACAAAATTAACTTGAATAGCCTGACAACCCTATAGATACTATAAGTAGAATGTCTGTACTGTATATTATATTGGTAGAACTTGAGTCTAAGAAAAACATGAAGTCTTTATAAAATAATCCGCAACCACTACTAAAGGCATGCAGAAAGGCTTAAGGCAGACTTACACTTTCTGACACTACTATAACTTAAGTGCAAATACCATAATATAATGTAAGTAATGCACAAAGCATAGTGCACTTGCACTTAATTTCTGTAGGATACGATGTATTTACATAATACCAACACAGTGAACTATATTACACACTTTATATACTCTATATACTCTTTATTCACAAGTTAATAAGGAATAGGATACTCCTTGTAGTGAATTTAGTGTTAAGTACACAAAACAATTGGAAAAAGTGAGAAACTCCTTAAAGTTGCTCAAGTGAAGTTGACTTACGTTAAGTTAAGTTAGCTATAGCTTCCTTTTTCTAAACTCTCCATCTCTTTTGACTGCCTTGACATTTGACACTTGAACAAGTTGAAATGGGTTGGGAGGATGCGACTTCGATTATCCTGTTGTGTGAGCGAGAGAACTGGACTTAAGTTAGACTTATGGGGAGACATTGATCTACCACATCTATTTACCTTGTTAGTTATATGTATTATAGGTAGAATACTTATACCACTTTATTTAAGTAGGTATCTTCGGAATGGATACTGATACTGTTAAGTAGTATATAAAGATAGTGGTATATGTATTATGTATCTACAACCATTGAAGGTGGACAGATTAAGTAGGTTGGGTTGTAGTAATGCAATGGTAATGGTTTAATGGCTATAAATTTCCTGCAAACTACTACAGACATATCCGTTCACATCAATGGACTACGATCACATCACAGACGTTCTAAGTACTATCTACGAGCACTACCTACTGCCTGTACCTGCCTATTTTGAAAGTAGGTAGAATGTGCAATACCTTTCTTAGTTTCCTTCTTTTCTAGTGTCTTTCTCTATAAAATTCAATGGCAGTGGGAAATACAAGATCGATCAGATCAGACTCACTTCCCTCTTTTCCCAATTATCTGTAAAAGACACTTTAAGACGAAAACCTGGAAGTTGGATTAAAGATTTGGGAAAGCAAACTCGTCAATGGAGTTTCATTCTTCGAGTCATCTAAAGTCAATTGCAGATGGCTAAGTCTTGTTAGATTGAGATGGAGGCAGACCAGGCCACGTCTGAGAAGAAAACTTGACTCCATATGTCACGTCAAGTATACAAGTCAATAAACCAAGACAGTAATGCTGTTTTCTTTCTACTGTACTGTATATCCATTGAACAATACACAACACATTGAATTTGGTAAAATAATCTACAGACCAACCTAATAGTACAATATGTATAGTAAATATTTGTAGTCTGTAAAGGATATACTTAGACAACGTAAATTGCTCTACACTAATCTTACTGCTCCCCTTTCCTTGTCTTGTACTATAATCTGGATATATTCATCCTTCCTGCATTTCAATTACACTCAATCCTTTTACTTAATAAGGCAGAACCTTGTACAATGTCTCACAATAGTGTAGGTACCTGTATATAAAGTATAATAGAGCAAGTGGCAAGTGTGTCCCTGTGCTGTCTTATTTTGAGGCAATCTGTATTCTGTTGAAGATCTACCTTAGAGAAATGTATCTTAACTTGAGAAACATGAACATTGAGTGTATATACTACGTACCTATTGTCTACCTTGTAGAAGTAGAAAGTAGTTTAGTACAGTTCATGGTCAATTGATATTGAATGAGGGAGAAAGATACTCAAGATGTAATTCGGAGTTAGCAGAAGGAGCCAATGTTCAATGTGGTCACTCCGCCTTGCTGCCTGCCAGCCAGCTTCCTTGGCTTTCTTGGTGTGGAGTAGTGAGCACAGCGGAATCAAGTAATGTGATTCCATCGGTTAGCACCTGGTGCTTCACTTATACTTACGTTCCATTGCCCATGGCCATGCCAAGGCGCAGCAGTTGTACGATCGCTGTAGGTATTAACACTTAGGTACTATTTGTTTCTACAGATATAGCTGTAGCTTACAGCTACTACAGTAATCTGACATTTGTAGCTCGTGCCGTAGTTCATCATCTTCTGTTTTCTGTTAGTCGTGTGCCAGCTTGCCTTTTATTATACCCTTTATTGTTATAATTACGTTTGATTTTTAAAACACGATGCGTATCTTATAAGAATATTTATCTATGTATGTGTGATTTAGAAAAAGATAGTCGTACAGATATTTTCTTCATGTTTTATGTACACCATCAGTATTTATTAACAAAACTGCAGACACAATGTAAAATGCAATGCAATATTTGTATTTATAGGAAGGAGACTATTTAAATATCACAAGGAGACAATTGCATTGTGCTAGCATAAAACACTACTAGCAAATAATGTTTGAATGTATATTTTAAACGTAATATATTATTACTAACAGATCAATTTTCGCTGCCTACAAGGAATATAAACTCAAATATCATTTGCCTGGCGAGGTTAGTTACTATGTTATGTAAAATGTAACTACATATTTATTTGATAATTGTCATTTTATGACAATGTAGGACATGCAGCAATATAACATTCCAAATGTGTCACGAGGACTGGACTGGCTGATACAACATTGAACGAAAGTCTTATGCGAGAGTGAATCAAATCAAGGACAGTCTGGCTATGTAATAAAATAAGAAATGCTTACATTGCATTGGTAAGACCCAGAGAGAAGATTGAGTACGACGACAACGGAAGATACACATTGAGAATTTTGAATGAAGTTACAAATACCGAATTGCTACAATATAAAACATGCATGGGATTGAATTGCATAGCATTTGGTACAGTCAGGCATTGCAGTGTATGTACTGTGTGCACTTACTTGAGGCACCTACAAACCTACTTGTAATATGTGTAGCTCCAGACTTAAGTTATCCTTTACAAATAAGATTTATATATGCCTGTAATACACATGATATATGTTACCCCTTTTTTTGCAATTCGATCTAGGACATATCTTTTAACAAAAATTCTAGTGTACTTACCAGCTCACTGACTAATTCTATCTCATGATCACATGAAGGGAAAAATTTAGTAAGTCAAGTCGAAACCTTAGAGGTATTACTATATAGAAAATCGTTGTCGGACAATGCAAAAGTATGTTAGGATTATTCACAGGATATATTTTATGCAGACGAATTCGGGTTAAACCCTGTAACATATGTATGCATTCTCTGGGAATTTACTGAAGAACACTTTAACATAGTTTCCTGTAAGTAACCTGTATTTGTAGTTTGAGACAACTTTACTTTGTGTATTTGGTTGGGCAGTAGTGCATTGTTTGCTTAGTAAGTAGTATAGTATATAGCACACAGACAGAATAGGGAACAAACTAGAGACTGGAACAATTTCAATAAAACGTTGCATGACTTTTAGGCATACAATACGAGGATCGAGCAGGTAAAATTCCGTCGTCACTCGTATGTTATCCTTCGTTAGGCTTGGGCTAAACTAAAAGTAGACATCTATTAAGTAAGACACACATGTACATACTTAAGTTCAGTGAAAACGAAGGTATAAAGTAAATTCATGTATATTGTATAATCTTTATGACTCATCTGCACTCTGCACAACTAAAGAAGAGTATTTTTATATAGGGCATGTGGTGCGCTATGGTATTATGGTATGAGCAGAGGAATATGTAAGGTAAAGGGGAATAAGTGAACTACTGAACTTAAGTCCAAGTATTTGTAATAGTAATAGCACACATACTAGTAACGGGCCAGGCCAGGGCATGGCAGTACCTGAACTGAACTCTGTAAAAGTAAAGTTTTTTCAAGGACTCTTCTGTTTCCTTTTCCTTTTACATTCTTTCCTTATGGTTTCGACCGTTTCCGACTTTAAGTTACGTACACACATATTTTCACATAGAAGAACATACATTAGGTACTTACACTTACATAGTACAAATACATACCTGTAATACTTTGAAAGGTGCATAGACCTGGAGAGAGTAAACTGGACTTACACTTTAGTCTCTGCTGCTGGTCTCTCAACTAGTACATTATGTAGTACTACAACTAGTAGAAAGAAACATACAAAGTACAGATATAAAGAGTATTATTTAGTAGCAGGAGGCATACCAAGCTTGATGGTGCCCCCGTTTTGTAAAAAGTAAGTAGTAAAGTGAATAGTAGTAAAAGAAGACAAGGCAAGACGTAAGGAGTACAAAGTACCTTTGCCATACCTCCACAAAGCCTGCAAGCTTACAAATGGACTCGTATTGTGAATGAGGCGATGCTTTTGCAATTTTACTTTACCTTGCTTTACTTTGCTTTGCTTTCTCTCTTGTCGTTACTTTCGTATTCCTCGAATATGCCTTATTGTATTCTTAAGGGAAATACAGACAAGACAACGCAAACTAAACCAAGACGGCAGAAAGCACTGAGCGAGAGAAAGAACCTTTTTCTTTCATGACCTGAGCACATTTCCATTTAAAATTCAAATCGGAATCGGATTCATCTACCTATATGTAAATGTACATCGGTAGTATACTGCATACAAGGGTCTTATGACTTCTGTAGACTATATATATAGTCATAGAATATTGAATAGGTACTGCAGTGGGGTTCAAAGTTCAGGTTTTGTTGAAAGACCTCTTTAAACCATAAGATCTGTCCGTGCTAGATTGTAATGTAATTTGAGAAACCTCAACATACTGTACCACATTCAGTTAGAAGAAGTCACTGTTGTAACAAGGCACAGACCCAAATACTTATAAAGTTGCGATTCTTTTCGGAAGTATGTAAGAACAAGTACAAATGGAAACTATACAAATATTTAGTTGTGCAGATAAAACCATCGAGATGCAGTATCATTCATAGAGATAAAGTAGTACATATGGCGACTGCACTTGCAATTAGGCTTACTGTCAGCAAAGTGCTGACAGAAGTTAGAAATCTAAAAGATCGAAGCTTAGGTGTCAGTCTTTTAGTATAATGATGTGTTATTTTATGTGCATAGCCTTTTCTAATTTCTGTTTACATTTTAATTTGTAACAACTTGCATGTACTTAAATAAATATATGGGTACATGCTTTGTATCTATGGCCTGAGGTCTATTTACCATTTGGCTCTATCTTGTCTGCCACAACAGGAAATGGTTACTCAACAAGGGTTATACCTATTTAAAGATCACCTTTTGGACAGAGCTTACTTACTTGGCAGCTGCTACTGCGACTTTGTTTTTCAAAGGTCATGGCATAATTTTTTGTTGTCCACCCACCTAACTTTTGTGTGGGTGGCAATATTCTGTACACAAAATAAACAAGTCTGCTCAAAGCATGTTTCTTCTACCAATGTGTATTGCTATTTGCCGTAATAATATTTATGTTGCAGAAAGTATATTATATTTAATCAATTAAATGATGCATATAAGATCCAAAGTTCAAACCAAAAGGGACTTAATATCAATACTGTCGTTTTACAAATGAAATCTTTCCGTTAGACTGTCACTTATCTGGACATTGCAGCAAAGGTTAGATGTATTAGATGTATTAGATGTACGTATTAGGTGTACAAATGCAAAGGTTAAAATATTTAAGAAAAATGGAATCTATTGTTATTCTTATTCTTACTTAAAAATTAATTCACAGCATAGAATGCTTCAAGATTGTTCGATGTACCTACATATTATAATTATATAAAAATATATAGTTTGCAAATAATTCTTACGTGTGACGGGCAGATTACAATTGCTACAATTATTCTAATCATCAAAATTGCTGGTTAAAAATGAATATCTTTCTTAACAAAGAGGTGACATGCACAGCACCCAAAATTGTCCTGACTAAATTAACTGCTTACGAAAACTGTATCCTTGTAACTCAAAAGTGTATTTATAGGACCGTATCAAGAGATAAGTTTCGTGGGAGCTGTTCCGTCCCGTTATATGCGAGAGCGGTTGTTTTTGCCCTTTCCTGTATAAAAACTGATATTCGCACCAAGGGTAAAATTTGTTGAAAGTATTTTAACTGTTTTTAGGAGATAGCCATTTTTTCTGGAATTTCCGGGGGAGAGATGGAGCCCCTAAAGTCAGCCCATTACTAGGATGTTAAGTACTAAACTCGGAAGGTATTTTGTCTTATGCTAAGATTAAATGTATGTGAAGTCTTGTATTGATGTGCATGTAAGTACATAGAAATTGTATTCCCAGAGACGACTTATTCGTCCGAACAATCAAGATCAGCCATCAAGGAGGAAGGAAGCTTTCTGGAAATTTTATGGACATGAGCATCAAGTTTCTGCACTGTTGACTATGATGTAAGAGGAAGAGGGGCTAACAGCTAAGAGACAAGTCGTGAAGTTATCTGCCGAGCTATTTGCTTGTTTTAGTGTACTTGTCTTGTCAGTATATATTTGACTACATGTACTACAACATTGTAAGTACGTTCATGCACCATGCATCTCTCCTGCCAAGTTATTTTAGGTATTTTTAGTAAAAAAAGGGATGAGTGTATTTTGTGTTACTATGTGTTTCTGGCTTCGGCTTTTACTCTGTTTTGCCTCCCATTTCTCTTTCGCAGAAGCTCTCTTATCACATACTTCCAATTCGGGACGATTCAGATTCTATACTACCCATGCACGAGGACATCCTAAATACTTCTATATGTATACATCCACAGTGATGAACCCTGACGCTCGAAAATTGGATGAGATCGGAGATAGTATGTATCTGTATATAGTGGGACATTCAGTATCCTTATACTTATAGGCGACGTTTACGTTTGGACTTGACTACCCGACTTCGGATAAAAGGAGACCGACCTTAGGAAATCTTGGAGTAAAAAGCTAAGGAAGGGAGAAAGAAATCACCCGAGAATGCGTAATAAACAAGAAATGTTCTTTCGAAAAAGTGTACATTGGGATGAGTACTAAATGTGGCGCTAAGTGTCATAAAAACTTGAATAAAACAGGGAATGTGGAGAATCTTCAATTTTGCCCTGTTTCTATAAAGTTTTAAGAGCTGTAAAATCTCCTTTTCCTTACACATGAACCGAAGCAGATAGCTACAGAAGAAGAACTTAAAAGAGTACTGGTACTAGCCAACGGAGTCTACTCAACTGAATCACGTCTCGTGGTTTCCTTTGGTTTGCTGTCTCAAGGAACAAGAACATAGAACAAGATACCATTAACCATGGTATGTACAAGTTAAAAAGCTATCACATGAACTCAGTCACTGAAACGGCCTACACAAGTCTAAGTACAATGAAGTATTCGTATATAGTGACGGTATGAGTGAGTTTTATAGCAGGCGACTCCACTTCCCTTTTCTTTGACTTAAATGCATACATATGTAGATATCTTTGCCTTTTATTTTAGCAAACGGAATGTGGAAATCTTGCTTCTTCCTCATTTTCATTATTTCTCCAAGGAAGGAAATTACCGTTGCTTTTCAATGCATTGTTATTCTAATACTTTAATTATTAACACAACCAAAACGGGCGTAATCTAAATAGTATGCTTCTATTTATCTACAATTCGATAACGATACAATAATACATAACATTTACGTATTAAATATTAATTCTTCGAATTTATTTCCTTTAAGCATTTATGACAGTCACTGTTTCTTGTGCCATGTATTTACTTACACACTTATTAACAATGTGACAATTTTATCTAATATGAATATACTATTGAAAATATAAAAAGTTAATTTAAAATATCACTGAATGTGCAAATACGGATATCAACGGAAATCAATATTAAAAATATGCATTGAACTGCAAAGTGTAGTCTAATAACGTTGCAACACAATGAAATAAGGTACAAGCATCGCGACATAAAATGTATAAGGCACAGTATGTAAAATATTAACCCTTTCCATGAGTATGGCCTTCTACTATGCATCAGGCTATATTACAGAAAGTAAGTAAATAGGTCTTGTACTCACATACTACAATATAAAGACACGTATTCATACAAAACATCTTAAACATAGCACCAAAGCAACGTCAAGTTGATACTTGTACCTTACCTACATATTTCCTCCTCCTGTGGAGAAGTGTGATGTAGGAAGGACTTTTAGTTTAGGTTATCTTCATTAAAGAGTTTATGCTTGATGAACATTAAGTGAAATGATCTCGGAGCTCTCTTTGGTAAAACCCAGCCCAGTAAGCCCGCGAGCCTCTCTCTCGGCTTTTCTCACCAAATCTCCCTCTTTCAGTCAGACAGTTTACCTCTAAACTACAAGTTGCTAACTTACTTTCCAGCAACTTGGAACGTAACCTATTCCACTTTTCTTGCTATTTACAATCTACTCTTTGCATCTTCCTCATTTCTACAGAAAGTGCCTAAAGCTCTTGACTCGACTTAACCAACCTCACAATTAGTCAGGAGACAGTCTTCCTATCTGTAAACACAACTACACCCAAGATATTAAATGACATTGCTCCAAATAACGTAGCAGGAGAATATTCTGTAGCTAGTAGGTATAGGTATAGTACACCTCAGATTGTACGATAATACATTTGTACTGTAGGAATGTCTTTTACATTTTAAATAGTTATACTGTGACTGTATTGTACTTACAGATTCAACATTTCTTCTTAGGTTGTGCGATATGCATGACTGATCCTGAATTCTCATTATGCAAAAATCCATACACCTTCGCTGCAGGACTGCAGCAATTATATAAAAGTGCATTAAGTAGTTTGTGTCATTTGTCTCCGATATGTACCATGTAGGTGGCTCCAGACAGAGATTTTTGTATTTTTTGTTGGTTCTTACTTCTTACCAAATGAAAGTATGCTTAAACTATAAATACACACGAGATTTTTGTAAAGAAGAATTTCGTGTGCATCTAAGTACTCAATTTCATGGAAATCAACTAGGTATGTACAATTAAGTAGGTAAATTATATGCGTCTACCATATAAACAGCAAAATTGTTGAAGTACAGTATTTAAATATAGTTTTTCCTGCTTTTAAGGTTGCGTACTACCTGTTAAAAGCCAATTTTCTAAAACCAAGACTATCGTACATAATTTCTGCATTTAATGATACTTATTTGTAATAAATGCTATTTAATAGGTTTAAACAAAGATTAATTTTGTCTGAGAGTAGATCTGCAGCATATACTTTACATCTACTTTACAGTAGGTCGCACGACATAACATCCTACGATTCTTATTCTAAGTACGTTTCTAACAAACAACAGAGTAAAAAGGGAAAATAGGTGGTTCCGGTACTTACCGGCTAATGTCACGAAGGCGAGGATGAGAAGTGAGACTTGTATTCTTGTGATGAAGCTATCCATGGCTCCTGAATCACGTCTTCTCATTTTTCCCACACTCAACAGCCAAACTTCAACTTCACCGTTTTCAATTTCTACTTCACTTAAAACTCAAACTGCTCTTGTTGCGAAGCTGACAGTCTCTTTATTCTTGAGTTGTGTACAGGTTTATATAATATTCAGTGCTATGAATGTACTTATTCACAGCAAATTATGTCTGCCTTTCCAGTAGAAGTACTAATATAGTAGTAGTCAAGGCAGGTAATGTGTAATGTAATGTATGTATGTGTTGACAAGTAAACAGAGCAAACGCTACTGTTTTGCTTGCTATGATTTCAGGTAGGGAGTAGGCAGACTCTCAAGTCTCAGATTGGGCTTAAGTTAACTCAAGTGTGAACAATTTGTTGACATTGTTCATAACTCATTTGTTTATGTAAACCGTAAGGTTAACTTTGTCCTTATCGTTAGATTGTGCAACACACTTTTGACAATTTGCTCCAGAAAGTGAAACTAGAGCAATACACACTAGATTTCCACTGTAACCTAACTGTTTTCCTATTGATGCGTAATAAACATTTTCGTCTCAGTTGTTGTTTATGTTTACTGACCGGGTTAAAGTGTTAAAGATCAAGTAGGTATGTACATAAACACAATCATAAAGCCCTAAAGTCTAATAAGACACGGTTGTAACTTCCTTTCGGCTTACTCTATATAAATATTTAGGTGACAATATAATCCGTTTACGCCAAATGTAAATACGCACGTACAGAAACCACTTGCAAAAGTCTATTAGGATAACAAAAGAATTGCATATACACTGTAGTAAATCTTATGTAATCTTTAAGTACTTACTTACTGCTTTCCTACTTGAATTCTTTGTTAGTATTGAAGATTTCTTACCTATGCATTATATCTGTAGTATAATGTACACAAGTAAATAGCAGGCTAAGCTTTTACACTCAAGAATGCATATATTATTTTACAATGTATGTAGTGGTAGTACTTAGGTATTCTGTACGTAAGTTGCTTGAGAATGAATCCACAAGTGAAGAATTGAATTGGATTAACTTCTTACATTACATTACCATGCATTACATTACAATATTACAATGGCTGAACGCAGTGAACAGAAAATGCTTGTCACTCACTTGACACTGACAGTGATCTTGTATTCTAAGTGTAGACTTCCTCACTTAGCTTCCTTTAAATACTATTAGCAGTTTCCATATGCTTACACTATGGGGCTACTTACTTACAGCTTTTATTACATGTACTTATACTGCATGTGTACAAGCTACTTAAACTATTCTTATTTCTGCAATATTATAGCTTCTTTAGTTTATATACGCACTTTATACAAATGCCTCACTTCAGTTTGTTTTGAAAATTCTCGAGTTATCTTTCTCCATTTCTCCGTCTTGACAAACAAAGCACGCCACGTCAAGTCAACTCAAACTAAAACGAAGGCAATTCGCAAACAAGTACCCAGCTAAATATCCTGTGATATTTATGAAACTGTCCTAAAGGATTGCTCTGTATAGTAATACAGAATTATATTTCAGTAGAATGGAACTGTAGCGATGTGTGTATAGTATTGTAATCTAAAACCAACATTAAGTTTTAAGATGTAAACAAGTTGTCGCTTTCGCCGATGCAGTTGCTTTGCTATGTAAGTGATGGGAGTTGTACAATCGACTACACTTCAACTTGGACTGCGATGTTGTTGTTATTGTGCTAAATTGCACTTTAGTCAACTTGGTTTGAATAATTTAGTTAAGAAGCTCACTTCCTAATACCCTTGGTTGTTTCACTTGACAATCTTGTTGTTCTCTTTGTTTTTCATCCTTTTGCTGTGTCACTTTTGTTAATTGTATGGTATGTTTTATTATGTAAGCCAACTACTCGTCTTTTTCATTTATATCCTTTCACACAAGATAACAATGTGGTTTCCTTTAGTTTTGGTCTTGGTTAATGGTTGGAATTCCCAAATTTGCACTGCAATATCTTTAAGATTGGGCAAGTCTACAATATTCACCATGTGTAGTATTTAGTGCATGATAAAAATACTCCTTCTAACGAATGAGAAGAGTTCATAATTCAAGGTGGCAAGTTGTGTGGGAGTAAGTAAACTTTGCACACAAGTTCAGGCCAGGCCAGACTACAGAAGGAAATAATGTATTTATGGCTGGAAAGCAATTGGGATTTATTTAAGATGAGTTTTGCCCAGGATACTACAATAGGAGCAGGGAACTGAATTGATTACTACAAACTGTCTGCTCTTTGCTCTGCTCTGGAGAAACTTGACTTGACAATAAATATTTCAAGATTACTCTACTTATTCAAAGTATATAAATACATAAATACAATGCAATACAGTACATCAACCAACACAAAACTCTGTTTCACTTGTTCTTGTTCTTATTTCATATAGTTACTCACTTTAGTTAGGAGTGTGTGTACTGTAGTAAAGTACATGTGCACGTTTGGAGTCACAGTTCACAGTAGAGTAGAGTACAGTCAACTCAACTCAACTCATTTGAAATGAAAAGGAAGTAAAGCTTAGAATTCACTTGCTTGTTGTATTTGTTTGTATTTGTTCGTATGAATTGTATTTAAGAGTAAGTATCTACTTTATAGTAAATAGCAATAGCAAGTCTTACTTTACAAGTTGTAGCCGTTGAAGAAATAAATTGAAGACAACATCTGCAAAGGAAGTGTTCCTTGTTTGTTGGCTTAAAGTAGTAAGAGTTAGTGTTAGTAGTAGTGAGTAAGATCGAAACAAGAAGTTCAACTTTGCTTTTCTAAGGCTACTCACTTACTTAACTTTCCTTCTAGTTCTTCACTCCAGTACCGTACAGTACAGTTCAGTACGTAACTCAATTTTCTTTATGTATAGATGTTTGTAATATTTCGAGATATTTTTAGAAATCCTGCAATGCAATACAAAGATGCAAACTGAATGAAATGAATGAACAATTGTTTATTGTGTCTTATATTAAGTATATTCAGAGACAAATCTTATTTGCCATGATTGTATTGGTATTGCATTGCCCTGTTTACTAGATGAGATTTCTATGTAACTGAACTGAGATTCTTTAATATTCGTGAATGCGTGCAAGAACGAGGAGCTCGCTCGAAAATAATGTTCCTCCACCGGATGCCGAATGAAGACTGTTGAGTGTGGTGTGAGTTTGAGTCGAGGAGTCGTAGTCGAAGAGTCTAGCCCACTCTCACATACGTTCTGACTCCACTACAGAATGGAACATAACAATCTCACATGTACAACTCTGCTTGGGATAGGATAGGCAGCTTAATTTAAGCCAAAAGCTTCAACCTCGTCTCATTCTCAGCACAAACTGAACTGAACTGAGTACACTACTGTTCTCGTTCCTACTGCCTATACTCTCGTGGTGAACACTCAAAAGCATATGAGCTTTCTTTTCGGGTTCCTCTTCTATCTGTACTCTAAACTTTAAGTAAATAGTATATGTAGACTTATCCATAGAGTAACCGAGCCGAAACACAACATTCTAGTTATATAAACGATAAGCAAGCTTATACGCAAAATAAAGAAACAAATATCCTTTGAGCAAGAAAAGAGTGTGCTGAATTGAAACAATAAAGACTTTTGCAAGTGCAATTGAAACCATAAGGTTAAACTTTTTCATTTCAAAATGCATCATATTATTTGTCCGAAAGCTGCATTACCTAAAAGCAGTAACGTAATAGTAATAGTAATAGCATTATTGCCATTGCAGTGTTATGCAAATATTACATTGTTTCTTATGCAGTATACCCACCCACCCACACAGAGAACCGTTTTATAGTTTGGTAGATTGGTAGATATAATCTATATTTATGGATGTTCGTATTTGTAGTCATTACATTGCTTTGTATGCTTACTTTACTTACATTTACATACTTTGGCTTGGCTTTCGTATGTTTAGTTTAGCGTTAGCTTTGTGTATAGATATTTGCATTTACAAATTGTGGAGTGGAAGAATTTGGTAAGCACAAATAGGAATTGAATTGGTTGGTAATCGTACATTATGGAAGTATTAGTTTATCTGGAACATATAGATCAGCATATTTTTCTGCTACATAAGGTATGTTCAATGTTCAATCACATAGGAACTTCTGCATGCAGTATATGTACAGGATATATAAAATGTTTCCGCTATATTCAAGGCAACTTGCCTTTCTAGGCTACAGATATCTTCCTACTTACTAATACGGTGAATAAAAACTGGAGCAATTCTATGCAAAGTTCTTTCGAGTCAACACACGCAATGTAAGCAGTAGTAATACAGTACAGTGCGATACGCATTATAGTGCTCACAAGTAGCATATCGGTCGGAAATAGTATTCTGTACTTATATGTAACAATATACTATTCCTGGCCTGGCCTTAACATTATATTGTCCATGTAGGTCTTCCACAAACTAACCTACCTATAAATATTCCAGTTTTTGATCTCAGAAACATGGGCACCTATGTATGTATGTAATTCTTATCTACAGGATACGATAACTATATCCTTCATATTCAAAATTGGATATAAGTATGACCAATATCGTAGGAAGCAGAATATCAACAAGATATGACATACCAACATGCTTACTAAACTAAACATGGAAATTTTCTATACTTCCGAATTGAATGAGGATATTTTTGGATTCAATCCCCAAAGCTATACATAGGTACGCACATGGAGATATTTGCATGCATTCACAGTATTAGAGTAAGTATTTGATAATACATACTACATGTGAGGAGTTCTGCATACTTACAGTGAAGAATGTAGAACACTTGTACAATATGTGCCTTAACTACACACTGCACTACTGTACTATTCTATGTAATAGTATAAACTTTCACTATTATACACAGAAAACATATGTACTAGGTGTAGTAATATTTATATTCTGTCTGAGCATTACAATGTAATGGATATATGTATTGTGTTGTGGAACGGGAAATCTTCACAGCTTTTGCATTGCAAAATGTAATGCCTGAATGCCTCTATCTACTATGTACACTCTTATTCTTCTTTCTTGCCTTAACGTAATAAACCTGTGTAAGCCTATCATAACATAACAGAGGCTGGCAGGGCAGAATTTCTTTCTAAGATAGTAATAGTAATACATAGAAAATTCTGAACTATGTACATAAACGGAATAGGATACGAGCAGTTGCTTCCTTATGCTTTCTAGGAACACATAGGAAGAAAGCATCTAGCATGCAACTACCTAGTATTCTATGAATGTAAGTTGTAAGTCTGAGAAATCAGAAGGGAAAGGATAAAATGTTCATAAAATTCACTCTCCAATTGTGAGTGAGTGTACAGTAGGGTATAACAGAGTGTGCAGAAAAGAATACAGTACAGTACACACATACAAGTTTTTTGGTTTTGATAGAATTGGGATCACAGTAGTAGTGAACAGAGCTAAGCAGATTAGGAAGGCATGAAATAGAATACCTTTGCATTGCACTTGACTGCGACAACTAACATTTACATTGTAGACAAGGAAAAGGAAGCATACAAGATGTACCCACCTATCTACACGTATACCATACAGTATTTTGGATATTTCATACGCTTCTTATTGCCACATCCTCTACGTCAATAACGTAAATAGCTAGAAAAATCTAACATCTTGAATTCAAGCTAGATTCTGCTAGAACCTAGACGATTTTAAGCTATCTGACTTTCTGACGGATGGAAAAACGTATTTATTTCTCAAGAGATTGTCGTGTGTACAAGTACAAATACTATTACCTGAGTAATACTGTGTAATACGTTCCTGTGTGTGTACCTTTAGCTTCTAGTCTCGACTTGTACTGCCTGTGTGTAGCCCTAGCCTTCTATTTTCTATTTCCATTTTGCTTGTCCTCTTCGGTCAGGTAAAAAAAAAAGTAGCATAGTAAACAAAGCTGCCGATGCGATGCTCGATAAATGTTCTAGCTTTAGTTGTTGGATTTACTTTTCCGTATTAGCTATATAAATACACAATACACGTAGTATAGTGTTTAGGTATGTTATTAGCCCGCCCGAGTGTGCGAGGCTGGCTTATGTAATCGCAATGTCTGTCCGTGCGTCCGTCCGTGCGTCCGTG
>JAQFYC010003254.1:0-21525 GCA_034694165.1 Tomocerus mixtus | reverse complement strand
GATTTTTTATTTTCAATTTGACCTTTGACCCATTAACTATCGACCGATTTTGATGAAACCAAGTTTAATTGAACTGCGTTAAGTTGGGCTTTCGAATGGTGTATAAAATATTGGGTTACCAATCCGTAGTCAGGTCACTGTGTCTCCTTTCATATACTCCCTATCTAAATACACTGGGCGTCTTAAAGTATTCACCCTGTACAATAATATGCATGTTATCTAACTTGAGAAATAGGCTATACCTCTATAGGCTATAGGTATTAAGGTGCAAGGGGCATAATGCATAACGTATAGGTTATACGGACCACTAAAATACATTACATATCTGCTAAATAAAATTTTGCTTTGTAGATGACGAATACTAAGGTGCGTAGCAAGAAGGGTGAAAATTGGATGTTCCAGACTACAGACTAGTGAGTAAAGTCGTATAATGTCGTTCAGAGTGACCCGCACCGTCAAAATGCACAATGGTATTGTTCTCAGTGTTGAAATGACGTGACAGGCTCAGCCAGGGGTTACCTCAACACAATTGTTTTGTATCTACTATTACATATGTTCCTTACCTATAAGCAGAATACCAGCAACCTAATAATCCTCCACACTATATGATATTTTCCCGAACATTGAACTTCATTCAAGTTATCAACTCTAATAAATATTACGTTTGTCAAGAGGATTTAGTTCATTGTTAAGTATTATGTAAACCCGTTGGATCTTTTCATTCATTCTACTCAAGGGTCCCCATGAGTGCCACCGGCAAGTTGAACATTCACTCTACATTCTGCATTCTGTATAAAATTTATATCTACAATATTATTATAAGCTACAACTATACTATTCTAAACGAAGCATATTAACTAAAGGTCCTAGAGATTGTTCCGTAGATTTAGTAGAAGTTAGTACAAAACTAATGTTAGTTTAGTATTAAGCTTAATACTTGCAAGTTATTTATTTATGACAATTCCCTGCAGAAGAAAATCCGATGTTCCTCTGTGTTAAGCTACAGTATACTAGTTATGATGAGATTTTTGTAAAGTATGAGATTTAGGCTTAAAAGTACACAGGAAACAAGATCAGATACAACTATGGTGCCCCAAAATGATATATATCAGGATAAAGGTCAACGAGTGTTGCCTTGCCCTTATAATCTCTTAATCATGGATTTTGTATGTATTGTATATAGAATGAAATATACAGGTTGAGTTTATATATGCCGGTAAGGTACCACTACTAACACGAAAGGTGTTGTAAATACAACTTGGTACCCCTGCAATGCATAACATAAAATAATTGAGCACCCAATTGAGTCTTACTGAAAACATGCCTCATTCTATGTACATAATAAGCATTTACTTGCACGGAAGGTAGTACCTTACAGAGAAAACAGAAATCTGTGTACATTATCTAACCAACCATAACACAAGTTCACACCAGTACATAATAACATACATGCATTATAATAATAATAATGAATTGAGCAACTAAATCTTTGCTGACAAAAGGCTACCAACAGATTACCAGAGATTACCTCCTTGATAACACAATCATTACAAGTACCCACCTCTTGACAGCAGTTTCCTTTTCAATACAAGAGCTCTTCTGATATTCACCCACATCTTCACCTTTTCTTCTCTCTGGAACTTAAGCTTCTTACAAATCTTACATACAATCGCAATTGTTGACCTTAGTCGAATGAGTGAGCGTTCAATTGAGCATTCTTCATTCTATTTTCTACAAGTAAGTACATCGTGTTGTGTTAGTATAGCCATAGTAAGACAGAATACATGTTTAGACAAATTCAACATGGATAAAGTGTTAAGCACCTAAGCTGTGATGATACTTATCTAATCTAAACTCTTTATTGATAAATCTCAAATAATTAAGTATCCATTTTTCTTCAAAAATATTTTTCAGCATGCACCTTGGGAATTCAAACTGCTCGTTAAGCAACGGAATCTGTTTTTATCGTGCTGTTAATTTATACGGTATTTCACGAATAATCATAACTCGTAAAATTATCCGATATTGCAATCACGTACCTACCAACCTACCTACATACAATTTGGTATTATAGCTCAATTGTGCTAATTGGCAATTTTACCTGACAATACATAAATATATTATGTCGTGTTCTTTTCTTACACTAAAATTAACCCCTCCTACATAGGTAATTACTTGCTTATATAGTACATATATTTATATTAAACTTAAGTTTATAATTTAATTACATTTAATTGTGTCAAGTTTAAGTAATATATACAATCTTCAGGTCATATGGATTAATTAATGTTACACATGTACCAATATACATTTTTCTCTCAAATATAGAAAACATATACTACAAAGTCTTCTGCAAATAACACAACACAAATAAATGTGTACTACAAAACCAACACAGTATAGATAACTTGAACTAAAGCTTTCACCCATAAGTACTTTATCTCATTCATATACTCCTACAATAGTACTAGACCAAAGCTTAAAAATTCCTTGCTTTACTGACAAGTGAATTCCCCTATTTGTATTATACATATTAGTATGTGAGACCGTAACGGACTTAATCACGGCCCATTATTCATTATTTACTGATACACTACGATTGCATACTACATGTATAGCGTAAAGATACGGGACGTAACCTTTGGAAAAAGTATAATGATGAAACTACACAGAGGATGATTTTCAATCAGATCAAATGACGGTTGTGTGAGGGGTAAAGTTGAGTGTAGATCTTGACACATGAGAATCCACGTTGTTACAAACAACTAATTAAGCGAGTAAAGCCGGACGATAGTTACTCATACACTTACACTTACCCTGCATTGACTCACTACGAGAGAAATTAAATTGTAGCAACGCACAGAGATTGTGCAGAGTATTAGTGAAGTACGAACAGTACACGCTGCCTTGCCTTATGTTTCTATGGGTGGGTTATGATGTTGAGACCATGACAAACAAACTCCCTAAAGGCCCTATTAACTCATTTCATCTGTTGTCTCTTCTGTTTTTCGGAGAGCATCTGTGTGTGGTGGTGGTTGGAAATATGCTTTATGTAGTATAGGATCACGTCTAAAGATTTCTAGGTATGTGCATGCATATGTAAAAGATTTATAAAAAGTATACATACAATATTTGAAATACTATTCTCTATCATAAATACATAATGAATGGACCTTTGCTCGTTCCTGGAGCACTTGTCCGTTACTGGGCTGAAGACACTGACTCCACACAAACGAACGTTTGTAGCTCTTCAAGAATTATTTCACAATTACTTCAAACTGCAAATCTACAATAAATACTTATCGCATATTTATGAAAAATGTATAGTAAACTGGAAAATGTAAGACAACTCGAAAAACCTATATAAGCGTCATACTAGCAATCTTAAGGCACTGCTAAATGAAACAGGAATAAGAGCGCTTATATAAGTTGACCTGCAGGTTGGAATTACCTACAAATGTATATAGGGAGTTGCATTTATTGCTTAGAAAAACATCGGGGGTATTTGATGACATCAATTTGATCATCTAGAGGATAATCTGACATGTAATGAAGTAAAAGTGTAAGAGTCGTAGCTGATTGCACGGTAGGAAGGCAGTAGACCCAATTAAAGCGAGAAAGGAGGGGGAATTGGTTTATGGAGTTAGTATAATTATATTAAGTGATGTGATTATGTGATTTGCAGTACAGTAGGCAGTAGTGAACCTATTTACCAGGTAGCTAGTAGCTGGTTTGGTTTGGCTGAGTGAGATAACAAACTCTAGAAATAGAGCAACTATATTTATGGGATTTCCTCTTGCATCCCAATCCCCCTGTGTCTTTATTATCTTCTATCATTTAATCTTCTCGTTTACTTTATTCTATCTAATTCGCTTTCATGAATCTGTACTCAGTACTCGTCATCCCCATCTATTTGTATATAAAATAATATGTTGACATTACCGCTACATATAAGAAAATACCCACAAAATAGGGCACTACTAAATATATTATATGTATGTATTTATATAGCGATGTATCTTATTCAATTAGAATCCCTTAGACTTTGCAGATCTATACATTGATAATCCTTTATGAATATAATTCCTAATTCTGTCAAAAGTATCATCTAAAAGTCACCTAATAGATTTATTATAGCAAATATTATACAAAAGAATCTATGTATAGGTCCATTGCGTTTAGAATCCCAGAATAGATATCCAAACATACAAATGTACAAGTTGTAGTGTGTCATTCCTGCTGCCTCTACTCTGTATATGTATGTACTCATTTTGGCTTTACAAAATTAGTTAAATAGTTTAGCATAGCAGTCAACTTGTGATTTTTAACAGTTCCCAGATCATTGTGGCTTATACCCAGTAGTATGTGAAGTAAGTTTCATGTAAGGACTTTTCCTGCAATATGATAAGACTTTTTAAAATACATTATTATATATTACACCTATGCAAGTATGTACTTACTTAGTTTGTAATTGGATCAAGGGAAAGCTGTTCAACGTTCAACTCGACGTGTGCCTTCCAAGATCAGGCAATTAATAATTCACAAGAGCGAAAGACTAATTAAAGTTTTTCGGCGAATCTAGCTTTCAACATGAAGAGTTGAGTTGAGATGAGAGTCGAAATGAATGTGGTGTAAAGTGTACATAAAGCACGTGTTTATATTTAGGAAAACTTTTTATGGGTATACTGCGTGTAGTGACATTCATGTAGATGCTTCAAGCAGCAAAGCAAAAGAAAATTGCATGCACGGCACAAATCATATTAAATTGGATACATGACACCTATGTAAGACTTTGCCATATTATGCATAGTTGGGATCCGGGCTGGGGAAAGTGTGCGTTATATAATTGTTGCCGTGCATAGATAGTTAGTTACAAACCAAGTACCAACTAAAGCCAAGCATACTACTGTTATATTCTCTTACTATGTAGAATTCACTAAACTTCACACAATTTTACCTCAATAAGCTAAAACTGTGTATTGAATATATAAGTTAGCGTTTGTATATGAAATACAGTCTAACAATATATCGAGTCAAGTTTATTAGTATATTTATGGACAGGTATGGCTTAAATGGGCTTTAAAAATTTCTCCATAACTTTTTTATCAGTACAATTTGCATCATTGCTTAATTTTTCCGTTCTTAATTGCTATCCAGAGGGAAATGGAGGCAGTATATACTATTTACCTATGTATTTCCTAAAGAATTTCCAATACACACGCTAACATTGAAAGGCTAACTGTGGAAATTCATAGTAGAATGAATGAAATGAAAGTTTGTCTCTTTCGTGATTTCGTTTTGGGGTGAGGTGGTTGGCGGTGGTTAAGTATAAGAGAAGAGGCTCGTCATACTTACTCTTACGCATTTAGTGTATTCAATATATATAATGTAAAAGAGAAAAGTATACACCAAAAATGACAACGACCAGGAAGATTCACTGGAAAACATGGTATGCTGATCGTTATATAGTACTTTATGGTTATATCAACGAGAAATACAAATGTTAGTCTTTAGGCGCTAACTGTTAGCTAACAATATTAAATTGAGCATCTACATAGAGTATTTGTATGTATTAAATATTTAGGAGAAGCTAGGTTGCTCTTATTTTATGTACCCACGTATATGTGCTCATAGGCAGCTGCCTCTCTTTACCCTGTTTTGTTCATAGTTGATAGTAGACAAGTATTATCCTAACTTTGTTAAGGTTCTACTCTACATATATACTCACACAGTCATATATCCTACAAATGCAGAGCATAGAACAGAAAAGATTTCGTTGGACGACTGTTATGCTCTCGCTCTCTCTGCGATTGAAACTTGATGCTTCTTTTTGCACTCCCAAACTCGGAATCTCAACTCAACAATGCTGCTCATTTCACTCGTCTATTTCTCCTAGTGCCTTTCATGCATTACATAGTTGTTGAACTTCGTTTTTCCTCTCGCCCTCTTGTTTATCTCAAATAAATGTCGTTCTGTCTACACTGTATAGGTGTATATTGTATTATTACATTATTTACTCACGATGAGGATTACATGAAGTATTACAAGCTACAAGTACAACTACCAGTTAGCTAACCTAAAACTGAGACTGTGTACATGTACTACATAATTATTATGTAGTATTAATCTGCAAAACTTACTCCACATTTAATAACGACACAGTATTATCCTCGGGAGTATTATTTGCAGTATTTTAATTTAAAGACTGTAGTACTACCGATAATAGCATCGCTATGAGTTAATGTACAAAATTCTTGCACTTTAGCGGAGCTTTACAACATTATGATAACATGACAAAGTCGAAAGTTCAAAGGAGATTCTGATGAATTGAACGGAATAACTTAAGCCTCAAGTCGATTTCTCTGTCTCATTCTGTGAAAATGAACATGACTGAAATTCTGTGAAGATCCGGTTTCTTCAACTTCAATACAGTGTTATTGACGGGAAGTGTGATAGCGGAATCTTTGCCGTACTTTATCTACTTAAGTTTAACAGAATCCTAGAAAATAATGGATGTCTCCGATTTCAAATTCTTACTCTACCTACAAGCATCTATGCCATGCCATGTTCTTCTCTATACAGAGTTGTCAGTATATGTAGACTATCCGTTTGTTTTCCTTGTTTCCCTCTACATATCTTTACACCTTTGCATGAGCATTAGGTGCTAGAAAACTTAAGGAGAGATTTATTATCGCTCTTTTTACTTATGCCTTACCCCCATAGGGTCTACCCACAATAAAACCCTTCGTGAGATATTATTCCCATGCTCTTTTACATTTAGACAGTTATTCCAAGCATTCTCCATTTTCCCAGATACAATCCATTGCCGGATACATCTTTTAAAAGATAATTTTGAGTGAGTTTATCGATTTTATTCTTACCGTTTGATTGTAATCTAAATTATCAGTATATGCACACTACGATTTTGTAAAATGTAGTAATACATACACTTTTTGTCACATAAAGTTTGATCGTTCACATTGGAATTCAGCTATTTATAGTACTATAAATGTTGTATGCAATGATAACTGGAATTGCTGGATTCATTCTACCCTTCCTCTACCGTCGCTAATGTAATAATGACCATGACCCATAACATTTCCGAAAAAAATCCATATTCCATTAATTGCTACTACCTTTTTGAAAGCAGATTGTATGTGACTCAGATTTGGATCAAAATTTCAGCTTACATACTTAGCTTGAATGATTTTGTAGATTCATGCTACATCAAAAGGTATAGGACGATCTTTCTAGTAATCGGTTTGTTTGAAATGTAACCTGTAGGCTTGTATGGTTCATCATTTCATAAATATGAGATTCAGATGAGGGTGGAAACACGAGGACAAAGCGAAAAGATTAGTTTCGTTTCTTAGATTAGCAGCACGATCCAATAATAAAGTGGGATAAAAAGTATAACATGATAACAGGTGAATTTTGATTTTCTAAACAGAAATACCACAATACTATCGCATACTTTAAGTGTCATATTATGATATGACATCTTACATTCTAAAACCACTACCTACTGTACTATTTGTACATCGACTCCTCCAACACCTACTCACTCTCTCCTATGTACATTTCTTATGAAATTAAATATGTAGATATGAGTCGGAATGGGATTTTCTCTTACATTTACTATTTAATGATCTACTTATTATATATCAAAGTAAGGATTCATATAAAGTGGAAGAGAAAGGCAGGTTTAGTATACCAGTTAGCTATTTGATGTTGTAAAATAAGAAGGATGAAGAGAAAGATCAATGAAAACAAAAGTAATATATTTCAATGTGAAATAACGAAATGATAGAAAACCCAGGGATAACAATGTATAAAGGAGATGAGATGAGACAAAAGAAGAGTCGGGGCATATCGGTAGAGTTTTAGTGATTACACGGATTCTTGGCCTCGCAAACACTACAGCCAGTGGACATTTCCGTCCAAAATACTTTACAGGCTCATACAACTCCCTTGTTAACGAAGTTTATACATTTTTAAAGGCTGAACTTCTCTGATACTTGATACCTAAACTAAAATTGTCAACTTTGGTGACTTAATGCTAAACTAATGTTTTTTTAATCCTTAAACTGTATTGAGGCTGCAAAGTTTAGTGGGCTAAGAAACTTGGGCACAGAGAGGAGTATGCGATGAGGAGAGGGTTGATTCGATAGAGAAAAGGAAAGTATGTAGTGTTTTGTAGTGCAGCGTACTACTATATGTGAATGCGATGTGGATGATGATGATGAAGTCTCAGAGGATCCAATAATGGGTAGGCAAAGAGGAAATCTGAGCCAGATGGATGGATGGAGCATTTTCTGTACCCGTCTTTCCTCCCAACTGGAGGCGAGACCAACCAACCAAAAGTTCCTTCCTTTCGTCTCCGCCTTCCCAATCCGAATATTTTTCGCTTCACTAACACACGGAAACTAAAGGGAACTCTGTACTCTACTATTCTACATAAAAATAGGAAAATTCTCATCTTTTCCCTATTTTACATCTACCAAAAGCAGAAAAGACCAACAGATTCGTCAACAAGTGGAACCTATATCTGTATCTGTCTCTCCCGTTTTGCTTAAACCTTACATTTACATAGAGTACCTATATAACAGCAGAAATAAGGTCCTAATGTCTATATATGCTTTATATAACATGTATGTAGTACAATTCCTTCGGAAGAATTAGTTGATATTGTAAGTTTCTGGCTTTATGCATCTACTTACACATGTAAGTACTCTAGTAGTACAAAACAAATACATAAGTAACCCTATTGACATGCAAAACGCTCCGGCATTTACAGATCCTGCAATACACACACATCCAGTCCAGTACAAAGATTGTCAAGTACTTACACAGTGTTCAAGTAGTAAGTGTCAGTAAGCATTAGGTAGCACATGTAAGTAGGTGTCCTTTTGGCTACTACTTATTTATCCGTAACACAACTTGACTTGTCTTGTCTCACGTTGTGTTAACATTTATTCTTTGGACTTTTCACTCCAGAATAATATAAACTGCATTTATAACTAAATGCACTCCAGTAGTACAAATAAGTACATTCTTAATACATACAAGTGTTAATTTTACTCTTATACTCATACAAAGGATAAATACTTCATTAAGATATACATAAAAAGATTATGAGTAAGATGAGTAGATTAGTAAGAGTTCAGACACTTTACACAACTCCCTTATACTCACCAGGAGAGTAATAATGCTGGGATCAGGACAGATAAGTACAAAAGAACTGTGACAATCAAAGTGTCAACACTTTCATTTCGCTCTCACACTCACGTAACAAGCTAAAACTTTTATTACATCTAAATAGCCAACTTAAACACTTCTGTTATCTGTATAACAAACAGTTGTATGCTGGAAGCCAGTGAACTAAGGCTCAAATAATTACCGATTTACTATTCATAACAGATACATTACATCGAGATTGAAGATTGTTCTTTGTGATTGAAAGTATTTATAACTGTAATGTTAATTAATACATATCTCAATTTTCCATAGATTAGTGTAAACAAATCATTTACGAATTCCTTTAAGTACATTACCCGAACGTGAATGTAAAACTGAAATATTAGATTAATTAAATACATTAATCTGTTCCTTGTACTCTTATTACGTGCAAGCACCTATTTGTGGGATCTACTTAATAACATTTGCCTAGTACCTACCTATGTATGTAAAAGAGTGAGAGTATATTAGTGAAAACATTTTTACACGCTATTTGACCTGATAGGACACACAAACTATTTTATTTGCATTTGTTTGCATTGCAAAACGAAACCCAATAACAAAGGGAAACGGGATATCTGCAAATAAAAATGGACGGCTCAAGTTCGGTAGGAGATTCGGATAGCACAACCACTTCGGATACACTTCAAATGAACAGAGGAGGCAGTGGTGGGAGTAACAGCGGTGGAAGTGGCCAAAATGTTGATCTGGCTCTCAATTCTCCCGTCCTTGCACAACAACATCATTACAATAACATAAATGTTGCCCACTTTAACAAAATTAATGCTCATCCTCCTTTGAGTCTGTTGATGTCATCGTACAATGACAGAGGCTACAACATCGGCAGCCCTTTACCGGAACTTGTCTACTCTTCCACAAATGGTCACTCTCAGCAAAATAATAGTCTTATCCCAATTCATAAATATGATATCGAGCAACCTACACTTTCAATTCAGCAAGACCGTTGTGATAGTCCAATCTCAGAGCACTCATCATGGTCCAAGAAAATGTCCATTTTTAATAAAGAACAGGTATGTACCTTAAAAATTGTTTATTTTGCCACCTATTCATTATTTTCAATATTATTTTAATTTTTGTTAGAAATTAAATACACAGATGAGAATCTTTTACTTTACTTTAATGTACATGCTGATACAAGATACAAAGAAGCAATCATTATATGGATTTCCTTTATCTTTGTTTAGATTGCTTGTGTATGTGATGCTCTGCAACAATCAGGCAAAATGGCGACGCTGACCCGGTTTTTATACTCCCTTCCGAGAGAATTGCTTCACGGTTCAGAGTCAGTCTTAAGAGCTCAAGCTTCTGTCGCATTCCATTGTAACTCTTTCCAAGATTTATACAAAATACTTGAGACCAATGATTTCTCCTGCAAGTAAGTTTGATCTAATATCCTTTTAGATGCATTTATGTACAGGGTTTCTGATCGTTAAAGATTTTATTTTGCAAAATATGAGAAGAATTAGTTTTTAAGTGCGTGTGAATACTTCGGTCACTGAAGAGTGCAAAACAAAACTTGCTTATTAGGGAAATTGCATAATTTTAAGATGACATAAGTAGGAATGCGTAACTTTCGGATAGAAGATAGTAAAACTCTATACTATTACCATGCACACATAGGAGAGCAGTAAAAAATTGTAATTTCATTAAATGACAGTACACATATTAGATATAGATAAAATGCCTCTTTGTACACAAATGTGATATGAGTTCCTTTTATATGGTAACAATGGATGATAAGGATAAATACTACATATACCAAAGCATAAGTTTAGTCTCTTAAGCTCTGTAATACAATATGCAACTAAAATAATTACCTATTTTAAAATAGTAATGATCTTGCAGAATTTCATAGTAAACAAAAATGAACATTGAAATGCAAGTGCAACGTAACGTAGATCAGTAATACAATTATGTATGTAGGGTTCGTTAAGATATACATTTAGTATCATTATCATCATTGGAATTGCAATCCATTACACTTGATCATAAAAAACGTTAAAGTAGTAAGTACATGATAGGACCAACACTAACTATCTCCAATGGTATGCACAAGTGTAATATTGCACATTACATCTCTTATTATTATGGTAATGCAGGGTACTTACTAAGTACTTAGTACTTATGCACATATATTTATAATGTTGTTAGCTGCAAGATATAAAACAATGAGATTCATTATTCTAACACACAAGTAGTCGTAAATTAAGTAGAGAGTGGATGTATTGGGTCATTAATAGTGGATGAATTATGGTGTGGAAGGTTTCACACTGAGCTCCAACAGCTCTGGTACAAGGCGCACTACAAAGAAGCAGAGAAGACCCGTGGAAGACCCTTAGGAGCTGTGGACAAGTACCGGCTCCGGAAAAAGTATCCCTTGCCGAGAACCATTTGGGATGGGGAGGAAACTGTATATTGCTTTAAGGAGAGATCTCGCAATGCTCTCAAAGAATGCTACCGACGAAACCGATACCCGACTCCTGATGAAAAGAGGAATTTGGCCAAAATCACGGGGCTCACCCTTACCCAAGTCAGCAATTGGTTCAAAAATAAACGACAACGGGATCGGACTCCTCCACAGCAAAGGTAAATCGATTTTAATCAATTCATATATCCCAGGACACATTCAGAAAACCTTTAATTCATATGTAGGAGCATCTCGAGTGACATGACACGACAGTCAATCTGGGTGTAGCGAATTACAAATAGGATTACTCCGTTCAAATGAATTGCATACTTATATTTACACACTATGCTTCTCCACGTTGTGCAAAGTGCAAATGCAGACATTTTAACTATGCAGCGGACAATAATAATAATCCTAGAGAATTTTGCTGAATTTACAAAAATTCAGGTTTGTTCAGAATCTTATGCCCCCCACCATCACGGCACGCACGACACATTACGCTTTTAAGCATTGAGATGTGCATATCTTTCAAATTGTCAACAGCCTTGATGTTCTTATTGCTACTTCAGAGGTTTTAATGACTGTTGCGTTTAGTTATAATAGTACTGGTACAGCGGACTTAGTATTACTACAAGTAATACTAAGTAATGTACAAATACTAAAGCTAGTTTGGGGCACTATGAAACTTGTTTTGTGTAGCTAAGCCATTCTGTAGCTATAATGTAACACAAACAGTAAAGTACTGATATAGCAAAGAAGATATGTGTGAAAGTAAAAGTGGCCATTAAATTCCTTATCATATCTTAATTATAATCCCAATATGTATGACCGAGTATAGGGGTAAGTTTTAGGACAACACCACATAAACATCATTTATGCTGAACGCACAGCAGTTACGCTAATAGACAGTACCTAGTCAAATTGTCGCCATTAATCCTATAAACTATTTAAATCATCGACAAAAATCATGGATGTCTTAATTACTCCAACGCTAATTTTAACAACCACAAGGCTCTTGCAATCATTGAAAGATGAGAACTGCATAATGCATAATTTTTGTTATTGCAATGCAGTGCCATAACCTAACCTAATGGTATATTCAGATACCTAACTATATGTAGGTATTAAATAGTAAATAATTTATGTTGCATTTTTAGCAAAACTACGGTAATTGCTAGTTACGATATTAGTATCTCATTTGAGAAACTAAATTGCAATTCATTTTTCCCAGAGTGTCTGCATCTGCAGTCTTCACGTTCTGTTCGCATGGTAAGGCAATACAATAGCTAATAGGGTGAATAAGGAACATACTATACTATGTATAATTCTAAAATACGTTTTATGTAATAATAATTTACCACGTGTACATAAACTTTCCTTAATTGCGATACGAGGCCATAATTTCATAATTCCGTATTTTAAAATGTTTAGAACGCTCTCATTTTCTCATTGAAATTCATCATATAGTACTAAATACAGATAGATAACGTACGGAGAATATTATACTTAGTAGATGTAATCTATAAAGACGAAGAAGAAATGTCTTACGCATACAAAATATTACCAGTTTGTCACTTGGTTGATAAAAACGTAAAACAGAAAGGCTTTCTCTTTAAAAGTATTGAGCTAAGGATAAGCCAAAGATCTAAGGAACACTTGCAATGTGGTTGAGGTTGATGTCAAGTTTAGGATGATGTATGGAGTGACCACATTTTCTTCGCCTTGCATGCGACCCCGATTTTTTAGTTCAGTATGTGTAAATGAAAGAATGTGTAGTATGTATATAGTTACTAATATTATGTGTTTGCCCTCGTGTAAATTAGGTATATACTTTTAGTATACAAAGTAGTTGGTACACTTAAATATAGGGCTGATGTCTGGGTTTACATAAAAACGGCACTACTGACAAAATATATATTAACTACAGCAAAATACATGAAGTGACAAGGTTTTATTTTAGTACATTATATGCAGTGCGAAGCGCAAAGGGCCCACTGACTTGACTTCGGTTGACAATAATTCTTGTGGATGTTGTATCTGTAGTTTAAGTTCTAAGTTGACTATTTTTCGGTTAGAACGAAAAGAAATACATAGAACATTAGATTAAAGTAAGATATTGGTGTACATACAGATAAAGTAGCATTAAGTACAGTAGTAGGTACTAGAAAAGTAAGTCACATCTGTGTTCCATATTGGAGGACATGGAACGATGTGAGAATGATTAATGGGCCTTCACATCCTTCGTTCTCTCTTTCTTGATTAACTATTAAGATTCGCCGCCCGCTTCCAAAAACTAGCCGCACTCTTCCTAAGAAACTCCCTTTTTCATGTGAAAATTGAGATGAAGTCTCTCTTTTGTCTTAGTTTGGGATATGTATGTGCTCTTTCCCCTTTTACATCTCTTATTCCTTTGTCCAGTCCTGTAGGTAGTAGTGTAGAGTCCAGTTTCTATTCTCTATGTATGTAATGTATGTACAAATATATATTTGTATGTATCAACTAGCAATGTAAACATATTTAGTGTTCCCCACATAAAAGTGTTCATGTTCCATTTGGTGTTTGGGCCGTGGTCGTAGTCCACTGACCGTTCTTTTCTGCATAGGACTCTCTCATCGTCATGCGTTCGGTTATATTATAAACGACTTGTCGTTGTCACACAGAGATCACTACTTCAAACCCATTTATTACTTACAGTCAGAGTCAGACAGTTAAGTGGTCGACAGGGTATTTATAATGAATGCACATACATACATATATGAATAGTTTATATCTGTATTTACTTCTATGTGAACTTGTATGTAGGTACTATAATACATCCAGAAGTGTTGGTTGGAGTTGGGACGTTAGCAATGGTGATTGCACTTAATTATTTACCAAGAAAAAAACAAGGCGATGACACAATACTAACATCTAAGTCAGAGTTCCCAGGACCTGATTCTCCTTTCTTATCTCGTAATTAGAATGATAGGTCATGCAGGTTGTTGTCGTTGTGGTGTGGTGTCACGTTATCAGTAAACATCATCATTTTATTGTGTTCCTGTATTGTCTACCGCAATAGACTGTTGTTTTAGACCAATGCACTATATTATTGTGTTAGTAAAGATTATCTGAACTACTGTTACATGTCTCGCAATTTTTTAGTCTAGGATTAGCCAACTTCAGACAGAGAATCAAAGCATGGATGTTTTTTGTACAGTAATGTGTAGTAGTAATATGTATACTTACAACCTGTGTGTATTGTTAACCTGTGCAAAAGATCGATAAATGCATTTCTCAGAAGTATTACCATTATATTAAGTAGCTATTGCTCACTGGACTAGGGATTGTGAACTCAAACTGACTTTTTTCAAGCGTATTGCAACCTGCAGCTCTAAATTTCTGTCTCTGTGCTGGATGGTAATAAAATGAGAGCTATAAAATACATGTTTGTCAGTATATATTTAAGTATGTCTCATTTTACCGTCCGGAGTCCGAAGAGGCTGTGCATAACAAGTAGGGATTTATTATGTTGACTTAATTTTATTAGCATAATCTATGAAGAAGATTTTGGATCTTGGATCCATTGATGACGAACATAAAAAATATAATTGCTATTCAGAATTGATTTGGTAAAAATACGTTTATATGAGTTTAGGTTTAGAATGGAAAGTATTAGTAAAAGTATACGTAGCTAATACTGTTATGCTTTTTATTGATTTCGAGTTGTTATCGTTATTAATAAATTAGGTACTTATAAGCATGTTGAAGTATAATATTATGAACTTACAGACGAAGAATGCTCTCGGGGTAATGCTGGAATGGGGTCAGCAACACTTATAACTTAATTCTAACACTTTACCTACAGTATGTATGTATGGTATAGTCGTATCCGTATTCTTTATGTATCCTGTGCTGTGGTTGTACCACAGTACATACGAGCATTGTAAATGTTTTATATGCAATAGATACTTTCTCGTAATTTTTGAGCATAATTTTACAAGCGGTATATCACAAATTAGTTATCGTTTTTTCGCGAATTCTAAATTGTGACGCATCGTATCGTGAGATAAGGACGCAGCTACTGTTAATGCAACTTTTGAATTGACTGGAGATGTATGCACTCAATTCTAAATAAGTACTTAACAAGATAAGAGTTTAATGACAACGCGAACATTGAATTGTGTGGTATGTATAGTATTAACGGACCAGAAAGCTAGACAGAAAATGTTCTGAGCGTGTGAAAGGTTGTCTGATGACTTTGATGACTCTCTGCTTCATTTGTCCAGAGTCCAGCACAGCCAGAGCCATTCCAGATCACGTAAAGCATCTAGCTCATATTTGCTGTAGTTTGCAGTTTTTAATGCCTTGTTGAACTATCTAGATTAGATACATGTATTTACGAGAACAGGGTACAATAGATAATTATGTTTATGATGAGCATTTTATTTTCAGCATGCCTAATTAGCATTTGCGGCTTGGAAGACTTCAGACAGACAAGACAAGATTGCAGAGTAGGTATATATTTAGTACTAAAGCATCTCTATAACTTCAAGTGTTTTTTATCTATCTATCCTTAGAAAGAAATGCAATACAATAAAAAAGAATTACGCTTAGGTATTCTATTCATAAGATAAACGTACCACCTACATAACAAATATCTCTGTGTCTGGATGTATTTGGACATTTAGATTAAGAATCAGTTTCGCTATGTAAATAAGTAATTAAAATAGTATCGACCGTTATTAATTATATAGTAAGTAATAGTTAGATATATTATAGTTTATCTTCTCCGTTTGAACTGATTTGATTTAAACAACTCATCCTTACAGCTTAGAATTCCTTGAGCTATTATACTATATGCTATTTTTTCTCATCTTCGAAACTCAAAAAGCCTGTAAAAGCATGTTTCTCATTACCAATACCTAAGCTAATTTTATGTTTTACCGATCTGCGCTTCGTCAGCGTGATGACATACTGGAAAAGTCCCTGTAAGAAATTATCCGACCATATATTTAATTCCTACTTATCGTAATAATATAATGAGTCAGCTTAAAAACCACTGTATCGAGTTAAAAATGTAGGTTAAATATTTCTCAAGAAAGGTTGACGATTTGCTAGGAATTAACTATTTACCTACTTTTTCCGCTGTATGTCGATATCTTATTTCTTGTGCGTAGTGTTTGTGTGGTGTTTGCATTTTACTTCAAGCAGCTACGTATCTATTACACTATCCATAATGCAGAATAATGTATTCAAGTACAATTAATAGTAGTGGCATATATCTCTTTATATTTATGTAATTGCATGCACAGTTTCATTTGAGATTGTAATGTTTTTGCTGAAGTAGCTCTTTTACTCCCAGAATTATCATTATACTCATTGTTGGAAGCTTTATTACAATAATACTTTATAATTGATGCACATGCATATAGTATATGAGTGAAAACAACTTAAAATGAAGTGTACCAATATCTAATTGGAGCAACATTGCATTATTGTAGTAATAATATATAAGGACCATAATATTATTCTTTAACAATCTTTTATGACTAAGTTGTTCTAAGCAATTATGCATTGTAGATAGTCAGATAAGTACATTATACGTTGTGAATGTGTGAATAACAAGATTATGAATTTTAATTACAGAGACGGTATATCTGTTGACGGGATGATGGTTGGAACACCAATGGGTAGCGGACACAGCCACCACAGTCACCAGTTAGGTGGTCTCATCGTCAGTTCCCATAATTTAGAAGCGAGTGATTTAAAGAACGGCTTATACTCCAGCACTTCATCTTTCAATAAGTCATACAACTCCGAGGAAACAAGTGGGCATGTCGGCTTGCCTCATTTAAGACCAGCGCCCATCTCTTTGTCCATCAAGAATGATTTGGGATCTTTGGGAGGGAGTCACACTCAAAGTCATCACACTAACACCCATTCACATCTTTCTCGCCACATGTCCAACAATAGCAATGGCAATGGACACTACAGTTACTACAACGGGACCTCCAGCCCTGGTATTGCCCTCCAGAGCTGTGCCAGTGCCGCTGCTGCAGAAAGAAGTGTGATCCAGAGCATCCCAGCCCAAGTTGTTGGAGGCCATTACTATTCTAATGGCTATGGAATGCACCCTTCTCTTCATCAATAAGGAAATCAATTCAGATCACAACAAACGTGCTGAACTGAAATTGATCCAATTATGCTACTAAAGTCATAAGATATTATGTAAGAGCATATTCAAATTAGTCATTTAAGTGATAATGAAAGATTTTACTTAAAAAATCTTTTTTGCGTGACAAGATTACTTAACTATTATGATTGCATGACAATGCGAGCTTCTTCTTTATCTGCTCTTAAATATTTACTATAAGTAATCAAAACACTATTAAATAAGATCCGTAGCTGTAATTACAATATATATGCTTGTTAGATATAGTGATGTTGATTGTATATTAAGCATATGTAGGTACTTACACTAATATAATATAAAGCTGTATAGAGTACATATTATATAGTAAAAAGATGTCAACATTCATACTAACTAGGTATATAGTATATATTATGGTGTCAAGAAAATAATTATGAATACTTAATTGTAGTTACGTACTTTTCACCCCATTTTATTTACTTTTGATAAGTAGGGCTTACATTCAATTTAATACATTCATTCATGCATTTATTAGATTAACATAATCTTCATTTTATAGTTTAGTAAGATTAGTTTTCATTTAATTGTAGCATACAATCTTATTATACTATAACAGTACACTCATACTAATAGGTTTTCATTTCATTTGTTGAACATTTATACTGGTTTCACTACCTTGTGCAATATAATTTGACCATCAATCGTTTTTATGCTGAACTAATGTATACATTTCGTTCTTCCTAATGAATACCATCCCTCCCGGTAATAAAAACTCATTCAATAAACCTCAAAAAATACGCTAAGCATTTAGAGTTTACTAATACATAATATTAATTAACACAAATACTATAATAATAGTGCATAGCAAATACCTAGCAAATTTAAGCATGTCTTCTTTCTGCTTATACTGATAGAACATAACATAGCGAATAAACGTTTAGCAATGTTTTAATGTACATGTAAATATTTATGTATTTGGAAGACCACGAAAGATCTTACATACACAAGAAAACAAATGGGGGAAAAAATGTATCTATCTAAGCCTTTTTATTAAACTTTCAAACTTTGTCATTTTTTGGAACATAAAAGCTCCATTTTATTGTTAGAAATGTACTTTGTCTGTAGCTTGTCTGTCTCATTGTATTAGACAAACCAACACATGGCTTACAGCCGAGTCTCATGGAACCACTACAACTATTTATAATTTTAATTAAAAATATCTACATAGGCAATAGTAATATATTAATTGTAATTTGCATTGCATTATTTTATATTGAATTATGTTAATAAGTAGACCATTATTATTGTTATTGTTTTATTAATTGTACATTATACATTTACTAATTATATACTAATTAAGTAAAGCTAATTATTGTATATTACATAACTAACAATAACTATAACGGTTTGAAAAAATTGTAACCGATACAAACATTGATTTATGTAACCGTAATAAAATATTTCCAAAATGGTCAATAATTTCTATTCAATACAATTACTAATCAATAGGATTGATTTAAGTGTAATTCGGTTTGAGGATGATAAGTAGTATTATTGAGGTATGACAAGCATATACTAATTTAAATTGATACAAGTTACAAGGAAAACACATACATACAAGTACTAATTGGAAAACATTATAAACTTTACACCAAGAGTCATTTACAGGAACTTGGAAGAGATCACGGAAGAGAATAATTTATATGGGGATAGATAATAAAGCATGAATTTCTATATGAATGTATTGGCAATAATTATCAGCTATTTTTTAACATCTGTATTTACTACATCTTTATAGTGATCACGTCATTTTTTCGTTAAATACTTTTTTAGAATGTTCTATGTATAGCATAGTTATAATATAGTATGTATTTACGTATCCTAAATACATTTTTCTACGTGTCATCTCTTTCTCTACCTATTTAATACAAGTTTTGTCTATCTGCCATAACTTTCTAGTGCTCTTATGGTAATCAAATCACTAGACAGGTTGACAGATCCGTAATTTGCTACCGTAAAACATTGGTAGATATGAGTTACGTGAATTGGATATTAGATCCTCTAATAGACAAGTTTCATACTAGCCTGGCCTGACTAATAGTGGTATACTGTATACATTTATATCTAGTAAAATTTTATAGCAATATTAGTTTTGCCAATATATGATTGAGTTAAAGACAATTAGATTTTCATAGCTTATTTGATTAGGTGCCTCACAAAGATGATAGAGGCTACATATATCCCTACTTTTATACAGATTTTTTGACTATTTTATTGACAAAAGTTCCTCATACAACATCGTTTATATTGAATGTACTCACACACACATAGTACATACTTAAATACTTATGAGCTAATTATAATTGGATTAAAATTCAATTGCATTCAATCTATTGCTATTTATTGAGTCTGACGTGGGTCCATAACTTATTATTACAATACAAGTTGTTTTTCTAATCCTATTTCATGGAAGACAGTCACAACAGTCGTTCGTACGTCGCTCTGTACGTCGACAATTTCATGCTTTGGCTGTGTGTATCATGTAAGTGTATGTAATGAAGAATTAATGTTGTGTTTAGCAACCGTTTTTTGAAGAGTGTCCGTATTACCTACTTATTTACAGATAACCATTCTCCATTCTTGGTGGAAATGTATGTACTATAGCTATATCATGTAGGTACTTCACGTTCTTAATTAGCTGTTGCATATGACACTAAATAACGGTTGCTGATTAACAATTGCATACTGTGTAAACTAACCGCACAAGGTCTGTATCTGTTTCTGCTGCGGTTGTTACATTGTTACTGTTACGTGTACATAAGATCTTCGGTTCGACGTGATGTAAGAAAAGAAGTTGCCGTTCGTTCGAATAATTAGATATTTTATATAGTTTTAAGTATTTGGGCATGAGTCGATGAGTGGTGCGTTTCATAAAGACTACGTATCTTATTCCATGGTGTCATATTCAATCTTTTTCACTTTGAAGTAACGATAACCAGCATAGCCTGCTACAGTTAATAGAACAACAATGGCCAAAGTACTTCCGACGGCTATAGGAACCGTCTCATCTCTACGCCCAGCTTGCTCCGGACATCTGAAAGCTATTACATTCGAAAAAACAGAAATAAGTTGCATAACATAATACTCTCACTTTCAGGACTCAATCTCAATAAACACTATATGTGCACAGGATTGAGTATTTGGATATTTATGGAAGGGTTGAGTTGAAATTTGAAATGTGCTATTCGTGCTAATTGTGTCATAAAAATGTAATATGAAACACCAAATAGATAAACTTACGGTCCCCATATTGACGTCTTGTCATAGCAGCAAATGGCTGTATAATAACTCTATTTAGTGTGATAGTGATCCTGGTAACTTTCTTCTCGTCAAACAGCTTGATCTCTTTCGGAAATGTACAACTGTATGATCTGCCGATGGGAGTCAAAAAGAGCGTGAGGAAAGGCTCTGACCTGATCGTTTGCACTTTACCCGGGACACCTGACATAAAAAGAGACATTAATTAATTCATATTATAAGTATTCATTGAATTCATTCACATTCAGCATGAGAAAACGTTTTAATACATTTTTATAATATATGCAAATAGTCCCACAGATTGCTTTAACCTATTAACATCACAGTATGATAGCAAAGTTACATGCTAAATGCAAATGTCCAAGAAATAATAAATAAATTAAACCCATTACATAGAAAATATAGCTTGACA
>JAQFYC010003253.1:0-21526 GCA_034694165.1 Tomocerus mixtus | reverse complement strand
TATGCTACATTAGATGAGATATTGTGGATAATACGCCTTGCCTGTTCATGTCTAGGCTTTCTTTCCCGTAAATAGTAAATGTGAAAGTAAATCCTTTGTTTTACAGTTATGAAACCTGCCCTTCCCTATAATAGGAAGGAAAGGGAAACTAACTCTAACCAAAAGAGAAGGGAGTCGTAGTAAATGTCTTGTTAAAAAAGTCTTGTCATCCCAATTTTTACAATGACATTCCTTAACGATTTTTGGGCTTAGTCCAGAGTCCAGAGGCTCAGTTTAGGCGAAGCCAAGCCAAAATATAACCCTTGCACAAGACATAATAAAGGGTTACATTTCCTTTCAAGATTTGGATTTGTCTATGGAATTTCTCTGCTGTGCACATAATGTAATGTAATAGACTTCTTGTCTTGCCCTGCCCTGCCTTCAGCATCTAACTCCAGCTCCGACTTGATTTGACTTGACTTTGGTATGAAGTTAATAAGTATCTTGTCTTAGCTCTCATTCAGCTTTTCAAACGTCGCCGAGAAATTCTGAAACCGTTGTAGATATAAAGGATGCCAAAATTCTATGTAAGTCCAGGATAAAACGCCTTTATTAGTATGGAGATCTTAGTCCGGAGGCTTTCTCTGATAAAATTAAAGAGCGAAAGGAGTGATTCATGACAATCTAACTCAACCTATAGTCTTTGTCTTAACAATGCAATCAAAATCAGTAACTACATACCATACTAGTCATACTACAGACATAGATAAGACATAGAGTTCAGAAATCCCTATCAGTATGTACATCTACGAAAGTACAATTATAAGTAGGACTATTTGCATACAGTACAGCCTGTAATTATATTGAGACAAAGGGGCTATACAGTGAACTGCCTATAGAATTACTCTTGCATGGTATGACATATTTACTCTTTGCTTCCCATCTGTATTAGTTTTCTCTCTCGCTTCACGCTCGTGTTGACATTACATACTACACAGATGAGGAAGAGATACCTTTGTCCTTCTCTTCCTCCTCGAGTAGTAACAAAATTCATTCTCTAGTTCAGATTTGGCGATTGTGTCCACTGATTACATTGCCAGATTCATAGGAAATGAAATTAGGTACGTTACTCTTCTATTGAGATGGATAGTGACAGTGGCATTTACTAGAGCGAGTGCATTGACTTCCAAACGTGATCGTCAATCGTGATGGTGACACACATATGCACTAAAACCATACCACTAAAACTAATGTACTGACTCCAGAATCCCCGAACTGCCCTATACTATCTATTCACCCATATAACCATCTCAGTTGTTACTATGCTACATATCATCATACACCCCTAAGGATTTAATATATAGTGATAAAGTAATTAAACCCATCTTCCCAAGCTTATAAATGTGTATTTACAATTACACTTATAATACCAACGTACAAATACAAATTAAATAGCAGCTTATTAAAACACTGAAGGAAGATGTTCCATGATAATTATCATGTACTAATGAGACTATCTGTCTGCCGACTGCATTTATGCACATTGTAGCTAAACAAACAAAAAAATTAATGTTTAGGATGTACAGTTATTTAAGAACGTAATATAGTAATACAATTACACACTGAGTAATAGAGCTACGTTATGTTTATCAATTTATAAAAGTGATAGCAAAAGTTTATTCGCCCCGATGGTAATGAATGTATATCCACATAGTCGTTATACATGTCGTGTAGATATCAATTTTATACTACAGGCAACCGATTGATTTATTTTAATCGATTAACAGCGATGAACTTCACCTATCATGTCTGAGTCTGAACTAAACGAATGTTTTATAGTTGTAAATAGGTAGTTGCATCGAACCGAATCAAGGTAATGCTCGTACTACATGAGTCAATGCTTCCTTATACTTACTTCTTCCCACTGGATTGGACACTGGATGTATTTGTATTTGCAGTTTCTATATTATGGTAATACTCCAGCCCAGCCGTCTGGAAAGCCCAAGTGAACTAAATAGCAAACGGCACGGCAAACGAAAGGTTATTCTAATAGTGTCTGTTTTAAACTAATGCAAATATATGTAGTAACCGTCAGACAATCCCACTGACATGACAAAAAGAAGCTTACAAGTAAAGCAAGTTTGCTAAAATGACTACACACATATACTATGCATGCAAACGTATGTGCATAATAAAAACGTAATGCCTATATGACATACACCTATTTTCCAGTTCTACTGGCCGATATTTCCCAATGTTATATAGCATCACCTTGACTACTACCTGGCCAAACAATTTATGAATAAAACAAGCGGTCATCACACAGGTACACTTATGTTACAGTTCCAGCACTTTCAGACCACAAAAGTTCCTTGTAAAGTACCTCAATACTTTTAGCTAAGTGTAACCAGGCAAAAAGGAGCTAGACCCTACTTATTGGCAGTCTCCCTTCGGACTTTCTGTAGGCTAGTATTTTTTAAACTATAAATTGGTGTTACAAAACAGGAAACACTTTTTGTCTGTTTAGGAAGAAGGGCCAGAATTCATACTATAATCTTTATTTGGTTGCTCCTGATATGTTCTAAGTAATTCCAGCACGGTACAATATTTGTAAAGTTTATTTCATTTACCACAGACAAAGATCAAACCAAATAGTACAAATACAATACCTTAAGGAACAAACTGCTAAAACACTAACAATCTACTAATTGTGACGCGGCGACTACCTATTGTCATTTACATTTACACACCTTTGTAAAGATAAAATATTTATGTACCATTGTTAACCAAAGAAGGCATTTAAATATATAACGAAATAAAATGGATAATACCCGCAAAGACTCGGAATTCACTACATTCGATAGTTCTGACGAGGAAGATGGTTCCGAATATTTAGATGGATCTGACGATACGGAAGACGAAAGAGAGGGCGATGACGACAAAAGGTTTACACTTAATGTCGATACATTGACCGGAAGCCATTTCCAAGTATTTGCATATCCTTCGGATACAATAGATGTTGTTAAGGCAAGAATTGCATTCCAAGAAGGTAATCGCATGTAATCAATATTTGCTAACACTTTTTATATGAGTGTATACATACAAAGAGCCATTACTATAATTCATAAAGATTTATGAGGTAGATTGGAGCTGTGTAATGTGGGCAGCATTATTTCCACAATAGTAGGCCCTATTTCATGATAATAATATATAAGCATGCAATTCGCATTTTTGAACTATTGCAGGAATTGGGCCTTACGATCAGCATCTAGTTTGGAATAACGCGGAGTTGCACGATGATAAAGTTTTGAGTGATATTGGTCTCTGTGATGGTTGTACTGTGAAGCTTGTTTTAGCCCTTAAGGGTGGACCCCTTGAAACGTCTCAAAAGTAATCCATTCCTAAACTGCTTAAATATGATATATTGGGAATTATGAGAAAATTGTTTTAATCTTGTATAATTTTATCTTTTGACAGATCTTATATAGGAAATTACATAGAGGATATGATAACCAGCCTTGATAATCTGTTCCTAAATTCTACATTAGCTCCGCTAAGCCCACTTACAAATGAAAAAACGTCAATAAAGCTTCCTCGGCTCAAAAAGCAAAAGGTGGCAGCGTCCAAGACTGAAGAGCGTCTTTTGGAAGAGCTAGGAGAAATCAATGCAAGTGATTCGGATGAAAGCGGTTTGTTCAGCGAGAATTCTTTAAGGGACCCCAAATCTAAATTTGTAATTTTGGAAGAAGATGGGAGAATTTTTCTGATACGACTGCGACGTCTTGATTCAGGGGCTGATGGTGCTAGTAATAGTAGTACAATGGTGGATAAGGCAACTGGAAATTCAGATTCTGACTGCAGCCAAAAAAGACTTTTACGTAGTTATATTAATAGTGGTAGCCAGACTAGAACTGCCAAGTCTTTCGGGTTGTCTGAGAAAAGTGCCGGAAGTCGTTATTCAGGGCGTTACGGTCGAAATAGCAAATTAGGACAAAATTTGGCTACGCTAACAACGGTCAATGAGAGAATCCAAGAGAATGCAGCTACAATGGAAAAAGTTAATTTGCTCAAAAAACGAATGCTGTCTGCACGAAAAAAGCGGGTGAGGCAAAATTCTTAGACTAAAAATTTTCATGATAACTATCGAGCTTTAATTAACTATTTAAGAGATATTTGTATGTACATAAGCACATGATAGTATAAATATCACCGCTTACTTATCCAAAAGATCCAAGATACATTTTTCCAGTATGCAAACGAATTAACTCGTATGTACTATTGACTATTACGGTTATGTACATATAAACACTTTTAGCAAAGTATTGCATTTCTTTTTGACAACTTAAGCCAATATTGGTTTCAAAATCGTCCAAACCTTTTTGGAAAATTTTCCAGTCTTTAAGCTAAGAGTAAGTCCTTTTTTCAGTAATTCCAAAGAATTCCAAAAATATACCTTTTACATGTATCATCCTTACAAAGAATATTATGATCTCGTCAAAGGGACAGAGCCACATGAACATGATTGGTTGATATTAATATTCCATTGTTGTAATTTCGTTTACTACAAACCGCTAAGTTTAAATGTGACAACTTGTTGCAACAAAGGATTTTATTCTGTAACAAGAATTTTTTGTCTTGTGATTCACTGGTAAACGTTCTAATTTATAATCTTCTAATTACTGTTTCATTGTTGTGTTTGTTTATTGTTGTGCTGAAATCAGAAAACGAGGCAGACAAGCAGTAATTCTGGGAAATTAATGAATTCACTATCAGAAAACGAGGTTCTTAAAGAAGGCATGGAAAGTAAATCGAAAAGCTCCGAAGTTCTTCGCCTTCCTCATCTAAAAAACGAGCCTGCCACAGGAAAATCTTTGAGGTCAGGAGGTAGGACCGTCTCCTTGGGTCAGGGAACATCAATAAGGAAGATTGCCACGCAACCCAATCTGACGACAATCAAAAATACCATTACTCGGAAGAGCACTGCTGTAACAACTACCAGCAATATTAATAGTAGCCGACCTCCGAAAACCCCTAATCATCAACGAAGCACTTTGTCCACTGCGACAAAAAGTTCAAGACTATCGACACCAATGAAAATGGGCACCCTAGGCACCCTTCCTAGTGTCACCCTTGAAACCCATTTGTACAATCTGAATAGAGTTATTGCTGATATTTTTATGCAGAATAGGAGGAACTCCACTTGGAAACCCGCTGTAGGAAGTCCCCCTTATACCAATTCTCAATTGGCACAATATGTCAAAGCCAAGGTTAATGTTTTGTTATGTCAACAGGAACAATTTTATAAAAAGTAAGTTGCCTCCAAACGCTAACTAATTTAATATTTAATTATGTAGCTAAACTATTTTTCCTAATTAAATGCTTTTGGAAACATTTTTACAATGAACTGCTATCAGTATCATTTCTTGTTTTTATACAGTTTTCCTACAGTTGATGAGTACAGAAAAACTTTTGGTTCAAATCTCAATCCTAAATCTTCCACAAGAACTAATTTGCTTATACCTACTGTGATATTCCATCGTCTGTTTGAAAATGATCCAGCGGATGGATTAGAAAATCAAGAAAAATCTCCACAATCCAGTAAGTACTTTCTATTATACTTCAAGGAAAATAATGCCAAGCCAACTAACTTAGCATACCGATAATTTCTTTATTATTTATTTGCAATTAAATATTTTACACAGAATCCGGACGCGTCACTGCCAGAATGAAGATAAAAAGTGTGAGGACTATTAAAGCCGATGCTAATATGATACCGTTAATAGAGCTTCATAAAAATCAATCCCGTCCATCAACAAATGTTACTGGATTTCGTCCAAAATCGAGTAGATCAAGGCCAAGTAAGTATGCTACTGTAGCCAAAAATATATATCATAAATTATCAGTAATCTAAAGTACTGTTATATGGCGATAACCCGCTGGGGTGCTGGAAATATTCAGGTGAAGGTTAAATACCCCTCAAAAACAGTCGTCGTCATAAACTGTTAGCTAATCTGCTAATCTCTATGTTAGATTTTTCATGAAATTAACTATTATTAGAATTGTAAGTGATAAGTGATCACTATATTATCCGCAGTGCACTTGCATGCACACCTAATCCTGATGTATTCTGTAATCTGTACTAATGTTTCCATAGCCACTTAGGGCTTACAAGACATCCATTGTTATAAATATTTTTTCCTAATCAGTTTTATTTTCAAGTTATTTAGTTAAAATATCCTTTCATATCCACATTGCACTTTACACAAGTCCACATTAAATGTAAGCTACAGAACAGATAATATCCTCTTTACTTACCGAATCAAAATTTTAGTAAACTCCCTGAGCGGGGTATTTCATGTGATATTCATAAATTAACAATGTCCAGTGCCAATAATGGCTTTGGTAATGGACAAGATAATTCTGACGGGCCATCAGATGAGCCAATGGAAATCACTCCTAGAATTAGCCCTAACGAATTACAAACACAAAATTTATCTAATAGTATGGAAGAAGAGCCTGATCCAGGGCCTGGGAAACGTAAAGTTTCAAATCAAATTTTATGTGTCTAACTTTTGTAATACGACATGTGCTAATTCGAATTGCAATGGATTATTTTCTATAAAATTAATAACGTTGACATTTTTATTTTTAGAAACCGGAAGTAATCAAACTATTAAAAAAGCGCCGAAGAATCACACACGCTGTGCTCACTTAGAATGCAAAAAGAAGTTGGGATTGGCTACACGTTACCAGTGTCGCTGTGGCCTAACATTCTGTCCTACTCACCGTTACCCAGAGTCGCACAGTTGTTCGTTTGACTTCAAGGAAGAAGGTCGTCGAATAATTAGTCACGATAATCCTCTGGTTGGTCCAAAGAAAATCGATGAAATATAACCACAGATATTATTACTATTATGTAACATTCATGCAACAAAAGACAATCTACGTAGACGTAACTATAATAGCTATCAAGTCTAGTCTATAACATACAGATTATATTATATTTGATTCCTATGCTTCTCAGCTACATTTACATGGATGTAGAAAGTGGCACCAAGCAAATTGCTTATTATTTATCGATTGTATTCTTAAACTACCGTCAATCAAACCCCCACGGGATGTATACGAAATAAAGCACTAATAAATATACATATTATATATTATGTAATATAGCGAAACTGCTTTAATTCTTCAAATATATTCTTAATTCGCTGTATAATCCGATACTATATAAGTAATTCAATTTTTAGCCAACCCGAGCATGCACGGCTGGCTCACAATGCTTGTCCGTGAGATTTTTTTTTATTATTTTTTCATGATTTTCATGATTTCATACTATTTCATCCTTCAACATAAATCCAGTGGAAAATGACATTATTTTATTGATAATAATATAGAACTATTTCAAGTTTATTGGAGTAATAACATCTCTAGACAGAAATGTAATAGTCCCCTCACCCTTGCAGCATAACAATTGTATTATTGCATTGAATTTGCTATATAATATTACTATTTAGTTAATTATTGCGAACACGCACAGAATTTGGAGAAGGACAAGGCCGTACATTGTGCATGCACAAATGGTCTGCAACTATCTTAATGAATTGCCAAATCTTAAATGTGCTAGCCTTCCATAGTTCCGCCAATTATAACCTCCAAAGCACATTTTAATTGACATGATTTCATAACAACCATTATGGATTTACCTACGCACTTTAAAAATAAATTGCTTACGAACGGATTATTGTGTAGGGCATCAACCTAGCAAGCATGTATTTCTCACCATTGAACTTACAGTGCTAGTAAAAGTTTAGCCCTGCTACAATGCAATTTTATGAATTTGCATACTACAAACTTAGGCATGTTAAGTTAAAACTATAAATATAAACTAGGTATTAATGTTGTATTCCTAGTAATAAAATGATAAATAGGTTAGGTGTTAAGTAGTAGTAGTATTTAAAGTCTAAGTTGAGTATTGCAAAATTAAGTCATTGAAAATGCTATCATCTACTGATGCATTAATTATTAATGTTTATACGAAGCTGTTACCCATAACTGTGACTTAGCATAAACCATTTATTTGTCATTCTGTTCAATTATATAGGTATCTAAGTACCTATGTATGTACATAGTATTTAGTAGATGTTTTTATCTTTATGTACTATTTATTTTTCCTACCACAATACAATGTATAATGTATCTAATGTAATAATAATCCACATGGACTAGGATATTGCTTGCTGGCTAGTAGTACTAGTACTACCTTATCAATATAAAATATACATAAACTAGGTAAACGTATATGGAATCGCAAAATTAATGTTAACCACAAATTCTGTAGAGCAATCGAATTTATTTCTCTAGAATTTTTATTCTAAATTATAATTATAGCAGATATTTTGTGCATATGGATTCTGTCTTTGTCTATTTCAATCCTTTGCGTATAGTCTGTTGGTGCAGTAGTATAGCGATAAATTATATTATACAGTAGTACCTAACTTTGAAAACAAAATCATATAGGTAGTAGTAAAATGGCAGTAGGCACATTTTGTGATATGTATAACACGTAAAGTATACGAGGCTTACAACGTGCATCTAATCATATAAGGGATATAATTATTTCAGAGATACCTCAATATAATGAACCTATAGGTACTAAAATACTATAAAACACTACAATTACAAGATAGTATCGTAATACTATTAGTCAACCTTTACGTTGGAGTAAATTGGTAGACCATAGCAGTAATTATAGAATCACAATTACCTACTTAAATCGCTATAAGTTAGTGTAGTATTAAGTATGAGCAGTACAGTACCTCTATCATACTACTTTATGTGGGCACGTTACTACTTTTGTTTACGTTTGTATAATAATTAGTACATTACAGGAATTCGAGGTCAATTATCAGCACAGAAGAGTAATGAACTCACTGCAAGTGAAAATTAGCACTCATTTTATGTAATTGAGATCTATAATGTGAGATATTTATCGATTATGGCAAATTGTTGGAAGAAGGTACACTGTATGCCTTATATTTCGTGTCCCCCCACTGATATGTATGCAATTCTTTAGAAGGTTACGATTTTTCAATAATACTCGGTAAGAGACACTAAAAATTACCTATAGCGTGGCATGCTTATTGTTGGTTTTATTCATTATTATTGCATTATATTGTCGCTAGTAGACTCACACGATGTACATATAGTTCATTAGGTGTTTTTCTGTATGATGTATGGTTTTGGTGATGGTGTCCCTTTAAAATCATGTATACAAATGAATGCAACAACTGAATAATTTAGCGCTTATTTGTTGGAGTTTGGTTCATTGGTAAGTGCAAGAAGTAAGTGTAACATCATTTTCCTAGTTCAACTTAAGAATTCGGTCCACCTCTGACGATGAGCAAGAAATGCAATTTTTAAAATATAGGATGTTCACACTCAACAGGTGACAAATTACTTGTCTTGCTGCTTGGATTTATTCGATGTATCGATCCGACGACGAGTCTTAGTTCCTGAGAAATAAAAAAGAAGATACTGTTAGAAGCATGAATGCATAAGTAAAGTATGTACATGACATATTATACAGGTTTCTACATATAGTTTCTACATAAAAACAGTTGTTCATCCTTACGCTAATGTGCATAAGGATAAAATAGTGCTGATACATAATTATCTATTCATATACACCTATGTAGGTTTACATATTGTATATTGATTGCTAAACGTATGTAACAGTTCTTAGTAAACATAGCTAAGCAAACTACATATAACCGTTTGAATAGAATTTATATTTATGAATTTATATTTGCAAGAAATCATGCTACTTTGTACGTACCATCTTTCACTACTGGTATTCTAGCCATGGCGGTCTTGAGAGCAGAGACAATTGCTTCTTTACTGGCTTTTCTAAGTCCATCTTTTGATTCCAGCTTGCCATCAGCAGTTGTCCATCTTAATTTCTTAGATTGATAATCGGCTAAAGAGTTAGCTCCCGTATATTCCGGCACATGAGGGTCCCACAATACGACTGTATGCTCATGGTTATCTTCTGGGTCTAAAAATAAATACAATTCATAACAAATAGTGAATACATATCAATCTCTCTGATCTAATTAACTGACGGAGATTTCAAAATGCTACTATTGTTTACTTGCATATAATCTTAAGGATTTGATATATTATTTGCACATGACTTACCCGTGACTTTAATTTTCCTAAGCGCATGCAAAATATTGTCAGTATCTTGCCCACCTTCCGCACGTAAAAGCATATGGGTTAGGGCTAATTGAACGATATCTGCGACAATTTGATCTGCTGTGATTCTCATGACTCTTGCATATTCTTCAGGATCTGTTGATTGTTCATCACCTCCTTCCATCCCGGGGTTCATTTCGTGAGCCCAATTTTCAACTGTTAAAAAATGAAACAAAATGAATGTGTTAGTTCCAGGAGTTTTGATATTAATGTGCACAATACATACAGTAGAGTACTGCACTGCAAAAGGTTTGGACAAAGTCATAGTTCCAGAAGAAAATTCAAAACCCTTTTAGGGGTACCCAAACTATTTTTAATATTTGTTTACCCATTTGTCTCCTATGAAGTTTCTTTTCTTTGATCATTTGTTTAAGAGCTGCGGCAGCTTCATCCACAACATTATCGTCTTCATCCATATCAGCACTTGTGCTTGATCGATGTTCACCAGATTTTTTCTCTTTCAGGTCGACAGCTGAATCAACAGATTGTAGGGACATTTTCTTAATTACTAGGGCTTTAGGCTCGGAAGATGGATCTTTTGTTTCCTTTTCTGGTTCAGGTGGGTCTACGGAGCTCTTTGGCTTGTCCTCTTCTTCGTTGACAGGTTTTTGTTTTGACGAAGGTTTTCGGGTTGGAGATTTCAGTCCTGTTTCGGCATCACTGGCACTTTCAGGTTCCGTTTCTTCAATTTTGGCACCTTTGAAAAGAACGGTAATTTCTTCCGCCTCCGTTTCTTTCTTTTCAAGGTTACTCACACTAAATCCATCTAAGGTTTCAAAACTTTTCTGCTTTGTTGTTTTAGTATCCTCCTTCTTTTCAGTTGCATCTTTCAATCCTGAAATCGACTCAGCTTTGCTTACAACGAGAGACTTTTTGGCTACAGCAGAAGCAGCAGAAGTTGCTCTGGTTTCTTTTTTGCTAGTTTCGTCAACCTTCTCGGTTTCTTTGGAAATCTTTCCTTCGGACTTAACTGACTGAGGGATATCATGTGGTGTTGGCTGAGGATGATGGAACATCTCACTCACCTTGTCGTGTACTTTATTATCGAACGCTTCTAATTCCAAGAGATATGATACACTTTCAGTTTTATTTAGATAAGCATTGCTTAGGAATCCAGAGTCGTGTGCCAGAGCAAATGCACTCTGGCTTTTAAGGATCATTTGTCGCCGTACTTCCTTATAAATCTCTTCTTTCACATGATCATCATCCTCATAGTTGTGTATTTCTTTAAGAAAGTGGGCAATATCTTTTTCGTCCACATAACTTGAAGAACTTTGTCCGGCATGTTTTACGTCTTCCTTCGCATGTTGTTTTCTCTTAATAGCGTTCGCTATTGATTGTTTCAAAGAATTGTCAAGAGTTTGAAAATGTTTGACAAATTCCCCAATCGCTTCGTTTTCCAAGGGTTCACCAAAAGAAATATTCCCATGAGTCTCAGGAATATTGTTTCCGTCAATCTTGTAATCGTGAATTACTACAGATTTCTTGGTGTGCTTTCGTCGTGTACCCTTTTGGTTTACTATATTTTTCACATCATCATCGTCGCTATCAAGATTACTAAGTAATTCCATAATCTCTTGTTCCGTAGCTGGTTCGTTGGACTCAGCTTGGTTTGCCTGTTTATTCTTATGGTGGTGTCTTTTTGATTTAATCTTTTTGTATATTACTTGTTTTGCAGCGTCATCCAGTTTGTCAAAATCTCTAACGAAGTTTTGGATTTCTTCTTTCTTTAGTGGTGCATCAACATTTTCTGTAATGATATTAACCCTGCCTTTCCCACCTTTCCTGTGGAAATTATCTGATAAAGCTTTTCTGATTTCTTCCTCTTCTCCGTCTGTTAAAGGAGAATTGGGTAAACTGAAGGTTATACCACGCTCTTTCAAAAATTGTGTACTCCTCGCAATGATTCTTTTGATTCTTTCGTTTGCCATTTCTTTAAATGCTTGTGAATATACAACTTTCATATTGCTACTGTTCACAGAAAATTCTCCAGTTGAGACGCTGCCAAGGGAATTGCGTGAGTGCATCTTGGCTGACGCTTTTTGTAGCGTGGTATCCGATTCCACATCTCGGAAAGGAAGTTTACCCTTTAAGGAAGAGCCTACATTCTCTCTATTCAAACTTTGTGAAACTGTCAATTCGGTTCTTTTCTTTCGTCCTTTTTGATCTAATTTGGGAATTTGAAGGAGACCAATTTTGACTTCGTTATCTACTTGAACTTGCAAATCTGTCACGGAAATCGATTTCTTTTTCTCTCCATCTTCCTCTTCATTACCATCGTCATCGTCCAAATTGGCCTCAACTTCTTCATATATTTGTATAGTATCTTCATACTTGTCCATATCTTCGCCCTCTAGAGACTCATCGTCATCATCAAGAGGCTCATCATACCTTCGTGTATGTGCAAACCTTTCCTTAGATTCAGCAATGATAGCAAAAGCCTCATTGAATCCACTGCCACCTCTTCCCATAGCCTCGATTATATAGGCACTTGTGAGGACTTCTTCCAGAATATCTTGAATAAGTTCCATAACTTGATGAGGAAATATTTTTGAATCTATTCCATTTTTTAATTGTTGGAAAATTAGGTATGCTTCATCGCAAACTTCTTGAATAAAATCTCCAACATATTCACGTTGGCTGTCAATTTCCTTCTCAGCATCGCCAATAACTTCGTCGATGTATTCGTGCATTCCTGTTGCATCTTTGAATATAACTTCTAAATCAAGTTCACCGGCAGCAAGAAGGGCAGCTAAGGGCATTACATCTTCCATAAATTGATTGGAAATATCTTTCAGATACTCCACCTTTTCAGGTAGAACAGTCTCCCCGATATATTTTTGCACTAGATCAACATCTTCTAATACGATGGAAGTTTTCTGTATTTCTCTCATCAGAGCTTTGGCAACCTCAGTAGCGAATGCTAATTTTGCTTTTCCTTGCTTGCTATCTTCCAAACCTAGTTCTTTAAATCCCATATCTAGGGCATCCTTCATAGCTTCCTTAGCTGCCTTTCCATAGAGTTGCCTTCCTGGACCAACCACAGCGGATTTCAATATTTCTTCGATAATCATCGCAACAACTTTGTTTCTGGTAATCGAATTCCTAACAATAAATTCAACAGTAGGAGCATTCTGTAGTGACGCCTCTTCATCCTCATCGTCATGTTTTTCGATATCAGACTCGTCATCCATAACTCCTGCTGGAATGAGGTGTACTTCCATTGTACAAGGAATACTTGCGCTTTTATTTGTGTTCCACTGGTTGTAATCAAATCCATTCTCTTGACAGAAATTTTCAAAATTAAGCAGATCATAAGTTTTCCCAGTGGGTACACGTTGCTTCAAATATTCTTCAAAAGGTACAATCCTCATTATTGCTCTTAAGATATTTTGTCGAGGAATTCCTATTAGCTCTCGAATTTTCTTAGCTACTGCCTAGTTTTCAAAAAAATCGAAACTGCTCCTCAGGTATGAGTTCACAAACATTTTAGTAATAAGGTATATGGGTAGTTAAATGCAATGCGAATTAAAAAAAAATTGTCACACACTTTCATTTCATCAAAGTATTTCAAGCCCATTTGTCTTAATGCGTTAACATCTACAAGGACAAGTCGTCTCCCAGTTATACAGTTTAATAAGAATGCTTCCCTGAGCTGAGGAAATCCGATAGACTCAATCCAATCAGCAACTTGTTCTTTAGTCCAAAAGAAACATTCGGGGCAGTCGGGATCATCATGATAAATACGCCTCCTGTCAGCTAGATTTGGTCTAGCCCGGATTATAACTTTTTTCAACTCTCTAAGGACAAGAAACATTATATTTTAGCCGTCTATCAAAAAACATCATCCTATTTTGAAGGAATTAGGTAAGTATTGTCAATATCAATATTTACTTATTCGTGAGATATTGTATCTTCGTTTTTTGTCGAGTCAACTGCACCAGGAAACTCAACCATGCTGCTCTATCCTTTGGAACTAAAAAATGTTTTTGTTGTCGAGCAGGATTCCAGAACGCCATGAAAGCCTTTAAGACTGTATTCGGTTTCGTGGTAGCATTGGGCTTCCGATGTAATTTTTGTATGAGTATTTGAGCCATACGTCGTTTTTGGTTGACCTTGTTGAGCAACATAGCTTGGGCTTCATCTCCATCAGGTCTTGCTGCCTTCGCGTACTGGCTATACATACTTAGAGTTGCGGTCATTGCAGAAAAGTCCGTTGGCTTTGAAGATAATGAATTGAAGGTGGATGCTGAAGATTCTGATTGTGTTTGTTGCATTGGAGCAACGAGATCCGGATTGAAGGTGTGGCTTACAAATTTCCATCCGCCTGGTTTCGTTTTGGCTGCTTTTGCCTTTATTACTTCCGGAATTGTTGAATTCAGTGCGCTCACATCTATTTTAAGACTTTTGTCTATTTTAGATTTCCTATTCAGAAGAAGTTGCCCCTTAAGGAGGGGGTGGACATTTTTACGGTCATGATCATAAATGGAAGACTTCTTTCCTTCACTTCCGGAAGGGAGGATTATTTCTACCTTCTTCTCTCGGTTTAGATTATCATCACTGTCACTGTCTCCATCGTGTCCGTGTCCAGGATCTGCTTTGGCTATGGAGTGCAACCTCTGGATTTGAGCGTTGGCGACGGAGCGCCTCTTTATAGATTCAGAGCGCAACTGCTTGATATGTTCTTCACGTTTGCGGACTTCTTCGTCATATTTAATTACGCTTTTAGAACGCGCCACCTTATTCATCTCACCTGCGTGTTTATCTTCAGCATGTATTTTTACGTTTTTAGAGCGCATAACCTTTTTCGTCTCGCCGGAGTGTTTATCTCCAGAATGAATTACGCTTTCGGAGCGGGCCTTCTTAGTATCATTGTCATGTTTGTGTCCTTCAGAAAGTTTTAATAGACTTTCAGAACGCATCTTCTTTACCTCATTTTCAGTTTTGTGGTCCTCCGAGTTTTTCATTGCATTATCGGAGCCCATCTTTCTAGGAATGTTACAATTATACTACTTGCACTTGCGCTATTATAAATATATTAAAATATTTTTGTCGTAAGAAGCAAAAGAGATTGTAATAGTTGCTTGAATAGATTGCGTTAATATATTGATACAATAGAATAGATGGATGTTATGATATTATAATATTGTATGGTGGTTATTCAGCAATCATGTAGGTCTTATCAGTGTTTATGTATGCACATGCACGTAAACTGGGTTTAGATAAAAGTGGTTTGATGCATATCGAAGTTGGAATATAAGTGCAAATTGTTTCGTAGTTCGTTGTGTCTAAAATTCTTCGAGGAATATATTTTATTTACATCTTATAGTGAACCTTACCGAACTATACTTGTTGCTATGAGCATTGGTATTAATGCTGTAATAATGATCTTTGAATAAAATAAATCTTTGTAGATAATAATTGATAGGGGAAACGTTTCTTATTACGACACTTTTTATGCCGTAATAAGCAGAATACAATGAGAGTACGGACGGATTACGGATACTTAGAACTTTATAATAAAGAATAATTGGAAATAAACGCATTAGATGTGTAAAAATATAATTCATATAGTTAAATTATTATGCATTGTGATTTATTACGTGATATGCGATGGTCATAACTGAATTGACATTATATCCTCTACTCTAACGCATAAGAGCCACAAAAGCAACCAAAGGTGCAACATTGACCCAATTGAAAGAGGAATGATCTTGAAAGGTCGCCTTAATAATTTACATAAGTGAAGTAAAAATATAATGAGGCTATTGCACACCTGTACTGTACACTACACTTAGATAGCAGGTACAATGTGCATCATTGAGTGTTACATTAAAGCTACATAATATAGCAATACAACTATTCCTACTTATGCAGCAGCAGCAGTACCTAGAGACAATACTCGTGCATTTGCATATATCACATTCTGAGCATGCATATATCCTTTTGTCTTTCCTATTGTATTGTTATGCTTCATCGTAAATTGAGATTAAAGTGTCGTGAGAAAAAGCTGGCCGATTGAAAAATTCAGTAGTGTTGGTCTGTGTCGTGTCGTGCGTTTGGTAAACACAATCTTACACTGTAGCTTGAGTACATTACATTGACTCTAAATAATGGTGTCTGTTAAATGTTGCATTAATAATTAATATGGACAACAAGGTGCCGCATGTACACTGATAGTTACTTTACTTAGGTATTTAATAAGCACGTACTGATAGAATAATAGCACAGGCCATGATATTTGTGGCAATGAAGGAAGAGATGCTGCCCATTTACAATAGCAGACGAACTTCCACCAAAACAACGTCCTTTTACAGAAGGAATGCCAGTAAATTCAATCTCCTGAATTAATGAGCTAAGATACTTAGCTAGAATTTTCATATACGTACCTAATACTTATGTCATTTAAATGGATTTTGCTCAGCTATAGCATGCATGTGGTTGTATTGAATTATTGAGATTTAAGTAGCCCGTATACACAGCACTCTACAGCATTTAAAAAATTACATACTTATAGATTCCTAATATCTCAGAAAATGAATGAAAAATCATATGAACAATGCCCTTAATGTTACACTGATACATCTGTAATGCAGTTTAAGCTTTTATTTATGAACAAGCTTTTTGGAAAATTAATGGCAATTAAATAAGGCAATTGCGTTTATAAACAAGTCTCTCATTTTGTACACTACTTTATATTATTGATTTCAATATAGAAGACTACAAAACTGTACCAAAGTTATCCGTACTTAAACAGTTTGATAAAGACCCAGTGTTTTTACTCCTGTAATTCAGTTGGAAAGCTACTAACTAAATAAGTAAGTAGCTCGCAACTTGTAGTTATGTTATATTGCATAATATTGTACCACTAGTACTATTCGAGCCTTATGTAAATATTTACTTGCCCATTTATCACCGTAGTTCTCTGGCAGATTTAATGTTATGTGAGCAAAGCTGCTATACATACAAGTACTTTGTAATTTATTTATTGATCATGCATCGCATACTTACAATTAGTACATAAAAGTTAAACTTCTCATTAGTTAATGATCACAGATGCTTAAATATGTTGGCAGAGCTGGGAAAGTAACAGAAAACAATTGAAACTGCTTTGATATATTTTTACCTATAAATAGTATTTTCATGGATTCTTAAGGTCAGAATTAGAACTGATGTACGGTGCTTAATGTTACTGCTAGGGATTGTTAATATGAATTGAAAGTGGTAATTTTACACTGCAGGATATTGCGTTGATATGCTTTCGTCTCTGAACTTGAATTATCGTCTCATTTTCTACGTGGTACTGCTCAAGTTCTAAAGAACTTTGACGCTACAAGTGACAACTTCGACCACTTGAGATTTACTTTTATAAAAGCCACACGCCTACTCATTTTGACGAACAAGTACTTTAGGATGTAGTAACACCTATTTACGAGTTCTCAATAGTACAGCATAAACTTTGTAAAGCTTAAATGCAAGTAACAGACTACAATTTAATAGTTTTGCTCCGAGAATTATTGAAGCTTTCAGCGAGGTTCAATTTCTCAAGGGAGGAACTAAAGTATGTGGCAGTTAATGTATAGGTATAGCGTTAGAGGAATTGCCACGGCTTGTAAATAATTTACTTCTGTGGTACAAGTCTTGTTAACAAGTATTTATTTTATTTAAAAAGTCTTTGATTACAGGATGATGAGCTCATACGTTTATGCACAGATTATATAAACATACATACATAATACATACGCTGTAGGTGGGTGTCATTTTGTCGGTACATAACACGCCTCTAAGATAGTGCACTGTACACTTCCTTTCGCCATAATTAATCATAATATTAGCTCATCTCATCCCGAGACAAATAATTATATAAAAAGAAGGACGAAATTTAGGGTCATTAAATTAAAAAATCATGGACAAAAGGCAGAAAATCTAAATAGTTTCATGTACCACGGTGCAAAAGACAAGGACCATTACAACACTATTACAAGATAAGCATATAAAAATTCTCATTTTGAACCATTAATTAATCATCACATAGAATAGGAAAATTATCTGCCACTAAACTACCAGTATTGCTGGTGAAAATAGTTTAAATGACATATTACAGATAGGACCATTTAATACTGAACACACAAATCTCCCATTGCCCCATATTTGCGATAAATTGAATTCGATTCATATTTGAATTCATATTCTATTTAATAAGTTGGCGTGACAAAACAAATACAGTTCTTCGCTAGAACCTACTCTATTAACTTATGAAAACAAAATTCAAAAAAGTTGAATCTTTGAAAGTTACAGACGGAGAAGACAGACGGGCAGACAGACAGCACCATCATCGCATAAAGTGGTTTCTCAACTACTTAATAAAGATAAATCTCTGGATAAAAGTATAGAATATGTATGCACAGTTACAGACTGTAAAATTACATACACTACGGCAATATTAAATTATATTTAAATTAAATGCAATTTAATTTTATATTAAAAGTACATTAGATAACGTTTAATCCTAACTAACAAAGAGCCTTTCTGCCATATTTGACAATTATGAATTCTGTAACTGACCTTACACAAATCTTCATACACTTTTATGAATATTCATCAACTCTTTGCACGTGTGGTATGGAATTACAGTTTCTAAATTCAAGTTGAGAAAGAGGATTTCATGATCAACTTTGTAATGCATGTGCGTATCTTAATCGCAATCGAAAGTATTAATATAAATTGTACAATTACATCGATTGCCCTTGCAATTGCAATGCATGATAGATATTTCACGCATCAAACCACTTTATTCTTAATTCTAGCATAATTTTAATAATTGCTGCGTAAAGGCTATATAACTGCAGAATATTCTTAAAAAGTGGTAATGTGTAAGAAGTCTGGCAAGGTAATAATATAATTAACTAAATATTAAATAGTCTAGCGATATATCCCTTTCATTTCAGCGCAGCGTGTCTACAAAGCAGCAAATTCTAGTTCAACTTATTTCTAGTGTTTCACTGTAATTCAGCTGTATCATATTGCAAAACTTCGAAAAAATCCAAGATTATTGTTACATAACATCCACTTAAGATAGATAATAGCAATTTTAAATGTATAATATGTATGCACTATCCTTACTAAGCACTGTACTATTATATTAATAACTGATTTACTAATTGTAAGTATGTGTGTAGGATTACTAGCATATTTCATTTAATCGTATTACAATTTGTAAAAGTAGGATTAAGAGATATTTAAATACTTTTACTCACTCCAACTCTATTTTAACCATAGTATTTCTTATGAGTCAGTCTTTATGTAATCCCTGCTTTAAATAAGTAATGTTAATTGCTGATATCTGAATACATCTTTGTTTGCATGGTATAGTAAAAAATATCGTCAAAAATACAAAAAAAAATATATTCATTCACTACCTTAAAATGCAGTAAAGAACAAATATTGCTAGGTATTTAAACGTATAGAATCTGAAGATAGTGAATGCAATTACATAACACTGTATTTTGCTAATTTTTAACAAGATTATTGCACAGATGCCTGCATAATAACATTTATTAAATGATTTTAATTAAGTTATTGGCTCCAATAAAATAATAACTTTACTTCTTACAATCAAATAATTTATCTACTATGCTGCATACAATACAATGCAACAGCTTAAATTAGCCTTGTGTAGTCGTTATGCTCTTCTTTGTTGTACATTTTATTCTAAACTGCAGTAGAGTTAATATAGAGCAATGGATTTTGTTGTTATATACTACAAGCAAGCCGTTTTGCAAAATGGGCAGGTTTGTATTCATTAGTGTAATTTAGACTTTTATTGTAATAGAGTAGGTACGGTTGTGTGAATTCTGTAAATCAATGTAACAATTCCTAATTCCGTACAAGAAAGGTTCGTAAGTCTATGCACATATCATATTTGGGATATGAAAATAGCGTAGCATTTACTTGGCTTAAGTGCAGACACGTTGTGGTTAATAATATAGTACACATAGAGAGTAAGCATAATTACATTATTTTGTAAAGTTAGTGTAACTTATGTTTAAACACCTATACGTAAGACTAAATAGTCTTACGTAGGCGCAATGTAAGCATTGTTTGTTATACTTGCAATAAGTATGTAAGTATAATGCACTAATATCTGTATTACTGATAATCATCTGAACACTTAATTGATACAGATTAAGTTACTTATTTACTAGAGTTTGATATTGAATTGAATTCTGTCATGCCCTGCTTCATTTGTATATCTCATACTTACATAGTATTCACTCAATCTGAATGATTTACTATAGTATCTGGCATTGTATTACCTTTAGTTTCTAATGACCTTTTAGCAAATCTATGTTGTAAAGTTTACTTTTATGTAAGCTAAAAGTTACGCTAATTCAAAATATAAACATCATGAATCATGATAACTTTGAATTACACGAAATCAAGGCTTAAGGAGTTCAAGTTGGAGTTTTGACATCGCGTTTGTATCTAAGGTAAGTGTTTGTTGTCTATTCGATAACTTACATAAATAGATGCAATGGAACACAAGATGCATTAGGATGTTTTAGTGTAGACGACCAACTGTAGGTGATAGGCTACTTTTATTAATAGTTGTATGATTATAGTCATTTTAGTATGCTATGTAATGCTTTAACATGTAAGCAATGTCTTGGATATTTATATTACAGTTTATCGAAAAATTTATACCAGATCTTAAAAAACCTAAGTTTCTGTAACTGTAATTAACAAAATATGTTCTCATTACATTTACATTTTAAATACGCATAATCCAACGTGTATTTCAATGAAATGTGTTGACAATATTCAGTATCATCAATATAGCTATTTTGTTTATCAATCTTTATCATATCATCCTTATCAATAAAGTTAAATCTACATCGCAATTTTGCTTTTAATTATATAAACATACCAGCTATACTTATACACAACTCATTTCTCAACGTTTCACTTCTATTCGTTACTTAAATTCATTTATGTTAGTATTGCAAAATAATTTGAATTGTAAGAATAAAAAGTAGTTTCTTCCGTTGATGGTACTACAGATACGTGTTTGTGGGCATAGTAGTGGTCAACCAGGTTATTTTGCAATTATAAATAGAATTATTACTCTGCTATAATATTCTTTTATATTAACACGCATCCAATCCGTAATCACACTATTCGTTTCGTATTACTATGAAAATCCCAAAGCGACAATCATGCGTATATTGCGTAATATATGTACTTATGGTTAGATGAATGTATGATAATTTTTTTATTTATGGGAATTTGG